>PVHY01002087.1:0-135894 GCA_004024945.1 Uropsilus gracilis | reverse complement strand
CCTGTCTGCCTGCCTGCCTGCCTGCCTGCCTGCCTGCCTGCCTGCCTGCCTGCCTGCCTGCCTGCCTGCCTGCCTGCCTGCCTGCCCCTCTTTCTCTCTTTCTTTCTTTCTCTCTTTCTTTCTTTCTTTCTTTCTTTCTTTCTTTCTTTCTTTCTTTCTTTCTTTCTTTCTTTCTTTCTTTCTTTCTTTCTTTCTTTTTTTCTTTCTTTCTTTCTGTCTTTCTATCTGTCTGTCTGTCTTTCATATATATATATTGAGACTAGATCTCACTATTTTTGCCTGTGGAACCGTAGGCTGACTTTGCCTGGGGTGCCACGGACTCAAGAAATCCCCAATTTCAGCTTCCCAGGTAGATGGGATTACAGGCACGTGCCACCACCCCCAGTAATTTTTTTGGAACTAGGTCTCGCTACATTGCCCTGAACGGAACTCAAGCTGAGATCCCTGGTCTCCGCCACAGCTGCTGTTTACAGGTATGCACCACCATGCCCAACTAGAAGCCACTATTTAATGTGTTTTATTGGTTGAAGGCTTCTGCCCATATTTGACCAGATTTCAAAGTTAGAATAAAGACCAACTTTACCTATTTTATTTTGTCTAGCTCTAGTCCTAAGCATAATTTCTCAGTGAAATTCTACTTCATTTTATATCTAAAAATATTTTATGTCTCTTTATTAATGAACTCTGTGATCAAGATGGGACTGGGTGGAACTATTCACAATTCTATTTGTAGGTTTACTGTGAAATGATGTTTACAAATAGTTTGCTGTCATTACTGAAAAGTAAGACATGCTGGTATTTTGCTAGATAGGCACTCTCTGTTTTAATGCTCAGCAAAGCTGTACAGTCTCTATATTCCCTTTTAAACCAAGACTTCAGTTGTTCAAATTCACATAACTTGTAAATAGCTGGAGCAAGCTTCAAAACCAGGTTTTCTGAATGTAAAACCTGAGTCTTTATCACTAAGGGTGATTGTATGACACCTAAAAAGAAATATAACAGTAATTAACCATGAGGTGCGATATCTAGTCACTCTAGAGATTATTATCTGTGTTTTATTTTTGAGTGTTGTAGAAATTTTTGGCAAAATCTTACTATTTTATTACATATTAAAGAAATTTTAATGACATTTTAAAGTACAGACTAAGTATTTGCAAGGACTAATAATTCATTTAAAATTTACCTGAAAAATTGTCTTATAAAAATTGATCACTGTCTTTTCATTTGTACATATTTATAAGAATAAGTATTGCTAGAGTTATTTTAGGACAGTATTATTAACAATCTAACTTAGGAACAAGTGCATTAAAATTTAAAAATTACACTCTTATTCCTAGTTTAAAGGTACTTAAACTAAGACCATATGACTCTAATAAAAAGGACAAGTATTAAATTAATTGAACCAAAAACAAGCTCTTCTTTATATGCAATTAGTCATGAACCATATATTGACTTCAACTAAAGAAGAGTGGTTTATTGCAATTCAGTCTCACCACAACAGTTACATCAAGAACAAATTATCCAAGTAACATCACCCTAAAAAAATAAAACAGAACTTAATATCATCATAAAAGTCACAATCGTCATCATTTTATATTCGCTGCTCACCTGCTGAGTGGATATAGTTATAATAAATGCTTTAAGATTTTTAAAAAGAGGGAAAATATCTGAGTCAACAGCATAGGAAAAATAAGTTACATGAAATTATTTTAATCATTCTAGAATGTATACACTTTCATTTGTAGCAAGTATTATTCACTCAGAACTTCATTCTTTTGTTGATATTTTATTCTCTATTTTTATTATGAAATATTGGAAAACATAAAAGACAATTTACAAATTTTATTCACACTACAAAGCATAATGATAAATTAGATACCATTCTACATACTGTGCATTTCTCTTGTGTCTTGTATTTTTGTATCCCACTCAGAAGTAAACACTATCCTGAATTTTTTATTCCACTGATTTGTTTGCTCTTAGCACACGTTTCAGTTCCTAAACAATAATTAGTTTATTTTGAAGTTTATAAAAGTGGCTTTATATTTTATTTCAGCTTCTGTGACTTCCTTCTGTCTTCTCATAACATTTCTATGATATTTATTTCATTTTCTTTTACATTTATTTTCATTACTGAAAAGTACTACATTATGTGAAAATGCTTTATTATCATTTCTCTTCCCTATATTCAGATAGACTTTTGCCAGTTTTTTGTTTATTTTTGACATTACAAAGAATAAATATTTCAAATGTTTCCCATTAAGAATATTATTTGCTATAATCTAAATATGATTTATGTTAATCATGAATAAGTATTGAGTACTAATAAATAAATTTCCCTGTGTCAGTTGGGGCCTTTTTACTGTTTCTTTTTTTTTTTTTTTAACTAATACATTGATGTTTTCTCTTAATGCTTTTCTAAAGTTATATTTTTGGGATAAGCTTAAACTGGTCTTTTTAAAATATATATCCATTCATATGATTTTTCTTTGTGGCACCCTTACTTAGTTTAGGTATTTTGCTGTATGCATCATATAAACTAGATGTCTCCTTTGTCTTTATTTTATAATGTTTGTATAAATTTATTTAAAATGATATGTCCCTTAAAGTTTGGATAAAACTCATCTATAAAATGTTTTGGAAATGATGCTTTCCTTCTGGTAAAACTTCTAAATAATCTAAAAATTACTCACACACTATATTCTGGTCACCAACAAACTATTTTTCTTGTGAAATTTATTACTTTGAGTAAATGCCACAAATAGATGGGAATAAAATTACTTTAATACTGTACTGACTTTTCTTCTACTCAACAAAATCTTTCTCAGCAACAATGACAACAGTTAACACAAAACACTTATTGAAAGTTCTAATTGGCCTGGACATAGTTTATATAATTTACATAAAAAATCCCGGAGGTATTATACCACCATTACACCCACTTTTAAAATGAAGAAAATGAGGCACAGAAAGAAATAACTATTTTAAATGCTGATCATAAGTAATATCTAGACAGTTCTGTTCCAGAGCTTATATTCAATAGAACTGACTATTGACTAGAAGTCCTGTATTTCATAATCTGTGCCTTGCAACAAAAAAGCTTTGTCAGCCTTTTCCCCAATTTTAAAAATGCTGAGAAAAGTCTTCAAGTTTCCCTCCCCTCAACTATAATCAGGATGCCTATATCTGTAGAACCATGGCAGTGGTTGGAGTGGAATTAAAAGTGTCCTAAATAAAGAAATCTGTATTTAGCCAGGCATGGTGGCACATGCCTCTAAATGGCAGCCTAGGAAGCCGCAGCTGGGCCCAGGGGTCACAGTTCAATTCCTGCCAGGGGCACATAGCAAAATCTAGTTCCAAAAATATATAGTTGGGCGTGGTGGCACACACCTATAATTCCAGCTACCTGGGAAACTGAGGCTGGGGTTTCTTTGAGTCGATGGTACCCTGGGCAATGTGAGCCTGCAGTTCCACAGGCAAAAATAACAAGAACTTTGTCTCAAAAAAAAAAAAGGAAAGAAAGAAAGAAAATGAAATCTGTATTTATAGATGGTTAGGTTTCCAGATAGACGAAAATCAGTCTACAAAAAGTACCTGAATAGAAAGAAGAGTACTACCACAGAAGGAATATTTACATTTTATAGCTGGAATTTGTATGTAAAAAAACTACAGGGACTACACCAATTACTGTATAAAAATGAACAATGATGAACACAATTGATTTTTTTTTTTACTTTGCCCAAAGAGAAGTGTGGTTTTTGCCTTTAGTTTTGTAATAGTAATTGCTAAGCTGTTGAAAATATCTGTAGTAATCAGTGTAAACTCATCATATTTTCTTGCCTGGAAGCCGTGGGCTCTAACAAATGCTCTGCTGACAGTGCCATTTACAGGGACTTTTATGGTAAGGACTTTGTGACAGGCAGCATCAACTTGACCACTGATGGATCTAAAGACTACATTTCTTCACAGAGGTGACTAACCATCTCCATGTGATTAAACTCCAGTGAAACCTCTATACACTGGTTCACATGAATCCAAGAGGTATGTGCATATTAATTCTAGCAGGAATTAACAATACCTATGACTCCACTCAGGATGAACTGCTACTAGCCCTGCATTTCCATCACTCCTGGACTCAGCCTTATGTCTCTCTTCTAATGACTGCTTTTAATGTGCATCTTTTCATTGTTAACCAAACAAAAAACAAAAGAAAAAACCTCTAATTGTGAGCTTAACAACTTACAGAGACTTCTGTGGGAAGTTTTAAAATGATCAAACCTGTGGGTATTCTTGAACTATGCTGGTGATATTAAAAAAGAAAGTGATCTTATAAACTCTCATACATTTGTGAGGAAAAAATACCTACACAAAATATAAATAAAATATATAACTTCTAGGTTGGTTGTAAATACTATGAAGAAAAATAATAAAGAAAATGAGGGAAAGGAGTGATAAATTTGGGGATGTAATTTTAGAGTGGACACAATCTCATTTATATATAAGGCAACATTTCAGCAAATACCTGCAGTGCAAAAGCAATGGGTCAGCATTAAGCAAGTGAGTACCAATCAGTATTATTAACAAAGGTGACATAAGAAAGTCCAATAAAGAAACTGAAATTGTGTTGAAATGGGCAGAAGCCATCCACCAACAACTACATTTAAAATAAAGTTTCTAGCAGTCAGGTTCCCTTACGTCCATACCACCCACACATAGCAGTTGCCACTCAAATGCAGTTCAACAACATAGTTTTATTAACAAGGAGAATTAACCAGGAAAATGAAAAGTCCTTAATGCCACAAGTGGCCATTTATCTTACCCCAGTCACCATTTAGTCTGAAAGTCCCAAACACATGCCCCTTTGCTCCTCCAAACCAGAGAGCTAGGCACTCCTGCAAAGCTCCGTCTTTCTCCGGCATCTTCTCTGTTTCTTCTCGCTCCAGCAGTCCAAGCTGCTCCACTTCTCCAAGGCTCTTCAAACTTTTCCAACAGATGCTCAGCTTTCCAAATATGCCACCTTGCTGTGGCTCTATACTATTCCTTTACCAGGCCTGCCTTTGGCGGCATCAGGCCAAATTCACCAGGCCTGCCCTCAGCAAGCCCTGGTAACCTCCGGCCTACCATTCTGTCATCCACCTCCACACCACAACATCTCTGTTGGCCACTCTTCCACCATGACTCTTTGCCACCACCAGCTCACTCTTCCAGGGGGCTTCCCTGGGCCTTTTCATATGGGTCATATGGGCCTGTTCTCTCAGTCTGCTATTCTTGTCTCTTTCCTATTTTTTTCTCTCTCGTCGCTCCTCTCTTTTATCCCCCATTTTCCTGCTTTCCATTTTCTCTCATGAGGGGTCATTCTCTCAGATTCTGCCCACAGGATATTTTGGTGTCAATGTATGCAATTTCTAACTGCATCACTACCCTGTTTCAAGACTACAGGGAAAACACAGAAAAGAGACAATGGTGATTTGGACCAAGATCAAGTTGGTTGTAGAAGCAAAAAGTGAGATAATTCTAAATAAATTCTGAATTTGAGCTCATAAAATTTGCTGTTGGGTTAGATATTGAGTGAGAGAAAGCAGAGTCACGGGTGATTTCAAGAATTGTGTCTCAAGTGAAAGGACAGGCTTGCCCTTCATTTGAATGTGGAAGTTGACAGTTTCAGATTTGTTTGTTTGGGATGGCAAAAAAGAAAAAGAGAACTTTAGCTGTGGAAAATGTTGTAGATATTCAAATGACAAATCCACACAAGTACTTCTAAGTATTAGGACTATGATTGAAAATATGGCAAGTAAAAATAACAGGTAGATTCTTCAGGCTGTCTTCTTCTCTGTTACATCCCCATTATGCTGTAAGGTGCATTGCTTTTAGGTCCTCAATAAACACAAAAGATATGAAGAAATAAATATTTTATTATGAACATCTAAAATTGAATCATGATTCCACCTTCATGGGAAGTGTATAGTAGACATACTTGAGCACAAGGTCAGAATTTCCTCATTGTGCAATTTCAGATCTACTCATTTCTTACCCATAATCATTAAATAACTTACTTCCTGTCACGTGTTTATGAATAGTGACAGCTATGAGAGTCGACTAGCATGTTAATCAGAAAATAGACATCCAAACATGAAAACAAGTTAAGTTGAATGAATACAATTTCATTTTATTTAATAGAATATAAGGTCATTTCGTGTAAAAAAAAATCACTGATTTTTTTCCATAACAAAGTTCAGATGTTTTTTTGGACATAATAGGCCAGGATTTTGGCTACTTCTTGAGGACACTCCTGGAAAGAGGAAGTTTGTTTTCCTGTTGCTTTGACAGGAAAAGGTGGATCTACTTCATCAAAATACAGTACCAAATTATTAGGACAGGAGCTAAAAGAGGACTTGACTTTGAATGTGGTGCTCTTTAAGGTTCTATATGAAGACTAATATGTGTGTTTATATATTTGTACATACCATACTAAACCAATAATTTTAAACAAATATTTTATTATGGGTTACAGGCAAACTAATTTTAAAATATTGATGTGACAAGTAAAATAGATGGGTTTTGAGAAAAGATCCAGACACTGCCACTCACTAGTTCATGACATGTTGAACAAGTTTTATTTTTGCTTAGCCTCAAATCTTTACTTTTAGAATACCAATACATATTTTGGATCATAGTGCCATTTCAAAATGTGCATAAATTTTTATCCAGCAGCTGTTTTAAAGTGGCTGGTGCATAGCTAAAATTTACTGAATATTATTATATTTTATTTTTTACTATATTTTATTATTATTTATTATGTTACTATATTATAAGGTAAAAAACATATAATGGTTATTTCAAATGTGCAAAATAATTACTATGTATATAACTGCAAAATAATCAACACATATATCTAATTAACATAGCTGGAATTTTTTTCCTATCAGAAAAGCCTTTAAGATCTATACTCCTAGAAACTTTCAAATATGTTATAGTATTATTAATTAAAGTCACCATGTTTTACATCATATTATCATGATTTATTTACTTTATAGCTAGAAGTCAGAACATTTTGACCTTTACCTATATTGCCTACCCTAGAACCTGCATGCTTCCGGCAACCAATTTATTCTTTTTATCTGGGCACTGGTTTAGGGATTTTTTTTTTTTCTGTTTTTAGACCCCACATTATGATGGTATTTGTCTTTCTCTTACTCTGAAGACTTACTTTACTTAGTGTAATACTCTCAAGCTCTATTCATGTTGTTACAAATAACAAGGTTTCTTTTCTATGTCTGAATAATATTCCATTGTGTTATATAACACTACGGAATATTGCATATATATGCATATATGTGTCTATGTGTGTGCATATATTTATACATATATATACACACATATACATATACATATATATACATATATATATATTAGCCACTCATTTTTTGACTCACACCTCTTAGGGATCTACCTTGGCTGGACCCCTGGAATGACAAATGTAGTTCTATTTTTTGTTTTTAGGGAATGACCAGTTATTGCACTAACTTATATCCCTCCGACAGCACACATGTGTTTCTTTTTCTTCACCTCCTCACCAACCTTTGTTATTTCTGATATTTTTTATAATAGTTGTTCTAACAGGTATGAGATCCCATCTCACTATGGTTTTGGTTTTGATTTCCTTTGTGATTCATAATGTTGAGCATTTTTTCGGGGGGGGTGGATTTATACTCGGATACTTAGTTCACTTTCAATCAGATTGCTTTGTTTTTATTTTGACTTGTATAAGTTCTTCACTTATTTTGGATATTAATATCCTACAAGATATATATGACTCTCAGTTTTCCAACATGATTTTCAAAAGGAACTGACTTTTCTCCCATTGTATATTCTTGCTTCCTCTGTTGAAAATTAATTGATCATCTATGCATGACTTTATATCTGGTTTATTTATTCTGTTCCAATTGATGAATGTCCTCATATGACAGGATCTTATTGTTTTGATTACTTTGGCTTTGCAATATAGACTTGAAATCAATATGTGATGTGCGAGCTTTATTGTTTTTACTCAGATTGTTTTGGTTATTCAATATTTTACGGTCTCATATAAGCTTTAAAGCTGCTTATTCTAGTCTTTAAAAAAAAGTCATTGAAATTTAGGTAGAAATTTCATCGACTATAGATTTATTTGGAATATATGAACCACTGAATTGGTATTAATTCTTCCAACTGTAAGTATGGAGTATCTATTTACTTTTGTTTTTCTCAGTTTCCTTATCAATTTCTTATTGTTTCCTGTATACAGGGATATTACCTCCTTGGCTAAATTTATTGCTTCACACTTTATTAGAATTATTTCACCTTAATCCTGCATGTCATTGAATAACACTTAAAATAGTGCCTGCCATACTTAGTTAATATTTCTAGATTCCATACTATTTTAAAATAAAACATTGGTATATTTTGTTACCATTTATGTCTACATATATGCAGTTAAAAATATAAAATTTGTATTATCTTATTCAGATGAAACTCACTGACCTTTTTATACAATTAATGTGAAAACACAATCAATTATTAATTTTTAAATTATCCATTTCTGTGTCAATAAATCTAATAAACATATTGTGATATCACCAATATTCTTTGCCAAAATGTATTCTTGCTTTAGTTCAAAAACTTTCCAAATAATTAGAGTATGTGTCTAACAGTTCTAAAACAATTACAGTTAAATATGCATTGAAATGTCCATTTATTTATGATAAAATTTAAAAAAAGAACAAACAATGAAGCTTTACATTGTAATAATATTATATAGATACATAACTTGCCATTAAAAAAAAAGCACTTTCAGAACCAGAGAATAGAAGCTTTGTTTTAAAACATTTCCCCAAAGTTATTAACTAATTAATATGTTATTTGAAGTTGAAAGATTTATAATAAAATATTTGGAGTTATTTTACAATCTCTATACTATTCTAAAGAACTTACTCAGCAACAATAATTTAAATGCAAAAAATTTCATGAGTAATTTCATGATAATATTGACATGATTTAGGATTGTGCTTTTTAAACAATCAAATATTTTACATTAAATATTTTATGATTTTACTTTGCATTATTTTCAGTACATGTAACATTTAATTATGCTAGCATATTTAAATAAAAAGATAAATATACTATAAATGTATAGTATATAAATAAATTTATAATTTATTGTATTTAAAAGTATCATGAATTTGATCTCATTTTATTTGAATATTTCAAATTTTTTTCTAAAAATAACATTGCTAGTAACGTTTTTATTTTTTAATTTCTTATTTTAATTTTTTTCATTCTTTAGATTTTATACATTATCAGCAAATGGTTATTGGAATGCCTTTCCCTCCCGCTGACACCCCCTCTATTCACTCAGACCCCTCTCCTTGTTTGTTGATCTATGTTGAGTTCCTTTGATCTCTGTTTTCTGTGACATTGTCCTTTTCTTGGGTGAAGGACTCTGTGACCCTGGGATATAACAAGCCGTGCTGGTCAGTGTTCAGTCTTAACTTTGCATTGGGTAGCCAGTCTGTGCTCATTTGTAGTCTATATGCATCTTCTCATTGTTAACTGTCTTCTCCAATCCGTTCCCTGTGTCATTCATTATAGAAGATATTTCTTGTGAACAGGTATATCTGCTGAAGGCCTTTGCAGATGGTTTCCTCTCCTTCAGATTGTAGCTTTGCTGTGAGGCTGAAACCCCAACTCTGTGACCTTCCTCTCCGATGGAACGGGGAGGAGCACCTTGCTCTCTTGGGTGAGCAAGATTTTGGCTCGTCCACTCATTGTGAGGCCGTTGGTGTGATTCTGTGACAGGTAAGGTCCATGATCATTTCTCCAGTCCATTATGCAAAGACTTTCTCAATTTTCCGTCTCTTGCGTTCCTCTCAGATGTGTGAGCAGGATCATTATCTGGTCCCTCACCAATTCTACCGGTTCTATGTATTATTAATTCTCTTCTCATTCCTTCTGAGGATTAAGTGGGGTGAGCGTGAAACAGAAGGAACGCTTATAGTCCCTCCAACACCTGCCCCACCCAGCACCCCACCCGCACCCTACCCCCACCCTCTAGCCCACTTTTGGCCAGCTCAGAGACAACCCTAGCCAGCCGGCCACTCCCCTGATAGTAACATTTTTAAATTAGCCACACGATTTCTCAAAATTATTCATTTTAGCTTATTAACCCTATCATCAATTTTATACTACAATATAAATTAACATTGATGAGTTGTGTAATAGTTTCCTTAATTGTTTTTTGTTGAATTTTCAAAGTGTGTTCAACATTTAAATTTCAAAGTGTGTTCAACTTCACTAAGTGACTATAAATAGTTTGATTAATGAATCTAAATTTATCTATATTTATTTAGAATATGTGTAAAGAATAGGAACTACAGAATGGTATTGGTAAGTATTTAATGTTTTTGGTTAAGCATTGAGAAATTGCTCTTCAAATCAACTTAACCTATATGCCTCCTGTTTGTCTTTTGTTTGCTTAATTAATTAAATAATAACTGCAGAGGATTTACAACAGGAAGCATTATTAGGCACTATTTCTCTAACAATGTCCAGATAGTGGATTATTCACAGAAAGCAGTAATAATTAGGCATTGGGTAAAATTCAAAATTGTACTTAAGGTAGGGGAACAAAAATCCTGCCATCCCAAAATGGTTTTTGTTTTTGTTGTTTGTCTTTCTTTCTTTCTTTTTTTTTTTTTTTTTAATTTTTTGGCACAAGGTCTCTATCATGGGAAAGGTTCTGAAAAATGGTAGAGGTCTCTTTTGTTTTAAAGTAGATATTTACCTGTATTAATGAAAAATCTTCCTTAACAGTGTCTCCCTTACCATAATGAAAATGCTGCTAATCTCCTTATATCTTTTCAATCAGCAAACTTTGCTTACTATGCTTTTATTGGTAAACTCCCTGACTGACCTTAACATCTATGTTTCTCCACGCTTCACCCTTCCAGAAGCCCATGTTTAGCTAAGCTGTTTAAGATGGTGTTGTAAGTCATATTGGTGAGTTACTCAGTTCTACTGGGTCTTTCCTATGTAAACAGGAGTCATATAGATTATTATTGAACTTTTTTTATTTTACTGGGCATGCATACAAAATAACCATGGTAAGAGTTAACATAGGGAGACAACATCAAGGAGACATGGAGAATGAAGAAATTAAATTCCATACACATAAGAAATCATAGAGCAGTAGTGTTTTTTATCAATACTGCTTGTTTGTTCATAACTATTTAGATAACTTTTTTATTATTCCTTAAAGGCAATAATATCAAGTCTCTTATTTATAACTGAAAATTTTATTTTAAATTTCATTTTGCTTTCCTTCAAGTTTAGTTTTGTATGTCTTGTCAATATCAATACATTTCTATGATGGTATAAATTGTAAAAGGAAAAAAGTTTATTTTGATGATGATAATAAGTAAATTTTGATATATAGTAAAAGATTTGAAAAAAATGAAAAGAGAATCCAACAATATTTGGAAGCTAATATCATATAATAATTGTATTTGAGAAGAAAATCAAAACTGACAATTTCACTAATAAAATTATTAGTTCTAAGTTTTACATTGCAGATTTTAACTATTTAGAAGCCAAAAGACTTTATGAATAAATCACATTTGCTCCACTCAAAGTCCAGGATTGAGTTACAAAAATAACCTGTGATAGTTGTAAATTAATAGATTCCTATTATCACTTACAGCATGCTAAGATTCTTTTTTCATGTTACTCTGATAAATACTATACTATTTTTTAATGACTGTCTTCATAATCTCTAAAAGCCACTGTGTAAACTCACTAGAAATGTCTCAGTAACCATTTGATTGAGCAAAATCCTTATGGATTTCCTTGAAATCTTGAAGGTTTGTCATTATTTTTAATAGGCCAAGCAAAACACTTAGAGGATGGAGTCAGGAGCCTTTAAATCACTTGGATTTGGAGATGCTACACTGAAGTACTTTCATGCAGTATTGATATTTTAATCAGGGATGATCTCTTTAATTTAATTTACATTTCAAGAACCTATTATAATAAACTCTATATGCTCAAAGAATTTGGATAAAAAGAGTTGTAACATTAAAGATATTATCTCATAATACTGAAAAAAACATTATTTACCCTAAAATGTTTTAATCCTTAGACTTAGTAAAAAAAAAAGTATGAAAATAAGTATTCTAATTTTGCATTTCTTTTTGTTCTAGTTATATATGAAACAAAGTTATAGATTTACCTTATATCTAGAAAAATGCATACACATTTATATTCATATGTGCATGTATGTATATATGTATGTACATTTAAATCCTTAGACTTTAGTTCAGAACCATGGGATTAGTCCTGTGTCATCCCAATATTTTAATTTCCACTAACCTTTGTCTTTTTCCTGTCTGTGATCATTGCCTCCTTAGAATCAGGAGCAAATTAGATGGAGAATGAACTTAATGTGGTTGCAGAGTACATTTGCAAACTGCTATGATAGCCATACCTTAGTCCCACAGTACCACAACTCTGTTCCCTTTCCACTCTCTAAAATCTAAATCATTGGTTGTTTGGAGAACTTTATGAGTTGCTATTAGTTTAATTTACGCTTATGGGTAAATCTCAAATTAACAATGGTTCAAACATTTACTCACTTAAAAATGGCTCAAACACTTACTTAAGAAGTATAGAAGAAGCAGGGAGAAAATAGTTTTTGTTTTTTAAGAAGTGATTTCTGCCAGTGAAATCCAGAACTCAATTTCAGCAGTAACAGTGTCAAGTTAAACAAACAAACAAAAAAGGTATGAAGATTTTATTTTAGAAGGCCAATTTCACAGGTTCAAGTACAGGTTAGTATTAAGAAAGATGGAAAATAAAATTTGTTATGGTAGTAACTATCCCCACCACATCCTCTTAATATGCCACATTCTTTATACTACTATTGATAATTATTTCCTTGTAACAAAATTTGTATCCTTGTGTATCTCTAGCAACACCAAAGTCAGGGAAATGTCAGATCAATTTTTACTGATAGTCCTACTGCCTATGATGTTACCAGAGGAAATAAATAATGAACTTTACAACAGTTAAACCAAGTGGTTTTTTTATTTTAAAGAATAATTGCTCATCAGTGTGAAAGTATAATATTCATTATGGAAAATTTTTCACTAAGAGCTAGAGTTTAAGTAGGTTTTTACAACTGCCTTGAAGTACATGGAAAGGCAGGAAAACCAGTATGGTTATTACTGAGTTTTCTGGTCCAATATGGTTATCAAGTAACATAGGTGAAGTAATAGCTTTGGAATCACATGAAAAAAACATTTGACAATCCTGTGCATATGAGTTGTCTGAATGTAAATGAGGACTGTGATTGGAGAAGTGATAAATATGAAGTGGAGTATAATCTTCCAAATAAAGCAGGGTGATTCAGAAATAGTTTATATTCTATTGTCCCTAGTGTCTTCACATTATAATAGACACATTATATATGTATGATACTTTATATTAACTGAATTACAAAAACTACTGATTTTATTAGATAGTAATATCTAGAGATGATTCAGTGCTGAGTTATTTGATGTACTAATTGTAGTCTCATTAGGTTAAGAATTAAACAATACACATTAAAAGTTGCAAAGGGAAAGTTATTTTACTATGTACATTTTTCTTTGCTTCTATGTAACACTCAACATGAGCCATGAAGCTATCATTTAAAGGATTAATATAAATTTAGATTAATCTTAGTGGCAGGTTATCTCAACTGGTTTTTTGAAGAGTGAAATTCTGTCAAATACTTTCAGTTCAAGAACAACTTTTTGGGAATCAAACATTTTACAATGACAGAGGTACAAAATTAATCCATTTTGTTGACAGCCTCATAATGCCTTGAGAAAAAAAAAGAAAAAGAAACAGATGAAATTTTAGCTATTCTACTGACAAGGATAGTAGGGAAATGGAAGAAAATTAGTATGTTTACAAAACAACCTCTAAGTCCATAATCATATGGTTCCTCTCAAGAGCTTTGGTAATGGATTACATACAGTGTAAACAAGTACATCCCTTAAAAATTGTACATATCAACCTTAACAATCTCAGCACTAAAAGCATAAATAATGCATAATATGAATTTCAATTTTCAAAAACAAGAATGAGTCAATAGAGAATTCACAATTTCAAAGCAATGTGCATCATTACAAAGTTTCAAAATACTTTCTTACATGGTTAAAGGTAAATTTTTGTTCTGAAAATACAGGGACAAAGAAGAACATATTAAAAGGACACATCACTAATGAGAGAATATAACAATTATAAAAATATAATAAGGAATAATCATGGAAAAGAAATTTGAACAGTGATATACACTAACAGTAGAAGTTAAACTGCTAAAATTGCTTAAAGTGATTAACATGCAGTTCATTTTTTAGAAAGCTAATAAAAATGATGATAAATCAATGATTAATGAAAATGATAACTGCCTATATTGGAATTTTTTTTTTATCTTCTTCAATTAGGCAAAATGAGAAAGAACTTTAGAATCTCAACTTCAGGATTTAAGAGTTAATTTTGTTGATAATTTCACTGCAACTTCTACATTTACAGTTAAACAATTTCATGCCTAAACAGTCATCGCAGTTATAGTTTTTATTTCAAGCATTTACTTAATTAGGGAAGTTTCTTCAAAAAATCTGAATATTTACTAATGAAAAATAAATCTGTTTCCATTTCCTTAACATATTCACCTTCAAAACACTTAAAATTATTTTTTTTGTTTCAAAAATCCATTCATAAGAAGAAACATTTTTGAAATTATTGCCAAAACTACCATTCTAGATGTCCACCACTTTTTTTGTACATCAATGAATAAAGCAAATATATCTATACAATTTTATATGACAAAAAAATAAAAGCCTATTGATATTCATAGAGCTTTTAAATGACATTATGTTACAGGAAAAGAATAAAGCTATTTGGAATAATTAAAATTCATATAATCAATAACTTTTAAGAATTCTGGAGATGAAACAAGCACAAAGGGCTTGTACATAATGTCTAAAGAATAATAAGAACTAAACTCTGTATCTTAGCCCATTTAAAAATACTGATTTACAAGTTACTTTTAAAATGCATCTATTTTTTTCTATGTAGACAAAATCATGTTAGCAATTGGTTGGAGACAGTACTATTCATTTTAATTTACGGTTAGAGATGGAAATATAGGGAAACTTTGGCCTGGTGTCCACCTTTAATTTTAAAAAGATATTATAAATAAGATAAATTACAAATGATTATTGGATAATGTATTTTATTTATACCTTCAAATAGCTTTCTACTTTTAAGCCAATCCTTTTTCACAAAAGTCTATCAATAAAACTGATGACAATAAGAAAATTAATATCCACCTGAGATTAAAGATTTGTGACAAAGTGGAAAGTAAAGAGTAAAAATAGAAAGATAAATCTCAGAGGGGTAGGAAGTTAATAATGATGTTCCTTGGATATTTAACCCAGATGCTTAGTATCTTAATATGCACGTTAATAATAATGAATAATAGTGAATAAAAAGCAGTTGAAATATACTGACAGTACACAATTATTATATTTAATTTTCCTAAAAATGAGCAATTGTTGCAAATTGTAAAAAGGCATAATAGTGGTTGAAGAACACAAAGGTAGATGAAGTATAATGTAAAGTACAAATGATTCCATACATAAGGAAATAATTTAAATTAATTGTGCATTCTGATGGATTTTGTAGCCTCTCAGGATATTATTTTGGATAACTCAATGAAAAAGAGCAATAAATTATGAATAAATCAATACTACAGTTGTTAAAACTACAGCTAAAAAGTGTAGCAAAATTAAATAGAAAGTGATTTAGCATGATTTGCTTTAGAAGCATTTCCCTTTTTAAAAATGAGATCAGTTTAATATTTTTATAACGTGGAAAATGTTCACACAAAGGAAAATACATTAATAAAATAATTTAGAAATCAATTGCAAGTCAAACAATTAGCATAATGTACATATTTTAAATCAATGCCTAGCTCAAAAGTGTTAGTTCCTGAATGTCCATGTGGGTGCTAATTTATAAATCTTAATGAATAAGAATCCTGAGAGAGAAAAGTGTACATATCAGAGACATTTGCAAATGCTAAACAGAGAATAGAAAGACTTAGGGAGTTTTCTAAAGGTCACAAAACAATTGGAAGACCAGATTAAGGTGGAATTCAGATCACTTCCCTTTCAGTCAACACTGAAAATTACCAGATGCTTCTGCATCCACTTCATAGTGTGAACATAGTGTGAATGTTCTGAGATACAACTCTCTGGTCCAGTAGGCAAGTGCACAAAGGCATCTACCTAGGCTGAAAGTTATGACAGGTCCTGCCCTGTTCTGTGAAGCAGCCATGCAAGAATCTGATGCCTGCAGGTAAAACAACCTTTCAAACAATCACTGATGACCAGAGAGCCAAAGATTTAAGCAATATACACCTAACCTTTGTGTCTCCAATGGATTCTTTAGACTTAAAGAAACTAATTAAATCCCAGCATTTGCCCTTCTCTGTGCATAGATTTTTTTTTTTTTTTTTTTTGAGACTAGGTCTAGCTATTTTTGCCTGTGGAACCGCAGGCTCTCGATGCCCGGGGTACCACAGACTCAAGCAATCCCCAGCCTCAGCTTCCCAGGTAGCTGGGATTACAGGTGCGCACCACCACGCAATCCTAGCCCCGGCTGCTTCATAGGCTGAAGCTTACAGGCATGAGCCACCATGCTCGGCCTTGCATAGATATTTTTTAAGCTAAGAAAAATTAGGAAAAAGATCTAAACCTATAGATGAAAACCAGAAGCCCTTCTTAAGAATAATTGCATTTTTTAATGTCAATGATCCATCTCTCCTCTCTATATAAATTGACTTCAAACTTGCAATAGTTATATCATTTCTCACAATGTAAATTATATCAGGTTACTTTAGGGTTTAAATCCTCACTTTGATTATTTTAAAAACTCTGTAAAAACTATCATGTTTACCTTTTACCAACCTTTATGCCAAATGTACACTGATAGTGCTGGAACTTTTCAAGATTGATCATGATACAAAAATCTAACTGGTAAATTGTAATCTTTATGAGGGCTCAGTGGGAATAGAGATAATATGAATGAGGAACAAGCTAAATGAAGTTTGGTGACAAACTTACATTGAAAAAAAAGGCAAACCCTGCTGAAGATGACAACATTGAGAAATATCATCATAGGACTAGCTAAGCACTTAGAATTCAACCATAATATTAACACTTTGATGAGAAGTCATACATTCCCAGAGGTCCCAAGATAGAAAACAGAAGTAAAATGTTTTTCTGGCAACAGTCTCTGTATGCACCATAAATACACCTCTCAAGAAGGTTTTCATTTCAATTGTACACTAATTTTCTACATTTAAATGTGTTGCATATGAAAGGCATAGAATACCCAAAAAGTTGAACATGCTTATTAATGACCTTAGCAGCCCAGTTGTCTAGTAGGGCAGGCATTTTCATGTTATTTCCACATTACAGTGAGTGAACTAGTTCCCCCAAAAGTTAAAGAATGTACTCATGATAAAAGCTAGAGCTAGTTTTCAGAGTGACTACTTTCCATAGCAAACTTCAACATGACCAAGGACATTTCAAGGAAATCCTGTTTAATTTGGCACCTTATAGTCAAACCCAAGATAGAACTAATCATGGGTTTGATAAAATCTCACATTGCATGAGTGTTCACAAGAGTGTATTAAAACCACAATCAAGTAAGCAGTTTAAAATGACCTAATGACCATGTTTCATCCTTAAGCTAATATCAAGCTATATGTAATTTTTTATCTTCAAAAATAAGATGACACAATGGTACTCAAGTGAAAATCACTGATTACAATTTAAGCTTAAGTTATATTACAATTTAAGCTTAACAGTTGTATGTTAGTTTGGGAAAAATTCTTTAAAGTAAGCTTTACTTTCTTTGACAGTTGCATTATCTGTTAAGACTGAAAAGTCTAAATATTTCTTAGTAATGTAAAGACAATGAATCAAAATTATATTTATCTTGTATTTTCTCCTTAAGAAAATAGATTTCTTCTAGTGACGAATTTCAAGTAATTTTTATTTTCACAAAGAACATTCTTAAAACTATATCATTAAATATCTTATGCTCACCTATTGATATCCTTTATTTTATTCATAAAGGTTACTATGCTTCAGTTTATAACAGAAAATATATTTCTATATGCTTTTTGAATGATGAATATATGCAATGACTTCATTTAATGAATATATTCAAAAACTCTGGAGAAATTACTTTCATTCAAATGGCATCAGGTTATTGATACACCTCAAATCTTATACTATAAAGCTAAAGTCATTACTTTTTTGGCATTAAAGTCATTCTTCATCCTATCTTTCCTATTTTTGTCAGTGGTTCCAACCTCTTTTTGATCATACAATTATAATATCTCCCCATGCTCTTTGTCTCAATAATATACCTCAATCTTAGCAAGTCATCAGGCATCAATTTGTCTTTATTATTCTTTTTTGTAGTCTATCCATATACTCCCAACCAAATAGTTCTTTCTTGGGCAACACTGGCTTCTCTGCCTTTAATAACCTTCTTAATCTTAACATCCCACATCCAGACTGCAGAGTGTGTTCACTGAACCAAGAGAGAAAGAGAGAAGGAGAGGAAGAGGGAGAGAGAAAGGGAGAGGGAGAGGGAGAAGATAGAGAATTATTTAAAAAATCAATCATCCACAAAACAAAACATTTTTCCTGGCATTTGGGTTTTTTAATCAGCTTTTCAACCTTTTATTCTCTTGGAATAGCCGTAACTGGTGATTCCTCATTCTTGGAACACCTTCCTTTTGCTATAGAAAAAAAAACATAGTAGTAGAATACTGCCTGAGGATGCTGACTCATGGACAGAATGAATCAACTGGTTTTGAATCAAAAACAGGGACTTAGAATGTGTGACTTTGGACAAGTCACATGCACTGTTCATTTCTATCTAGTGTGGTACTGCTCCCAGATTTTTGAAAGAATTAAGTTAAACCAGAAAGGATCTGAGAAAATGCAGTGGTGAGCCAGGGAAATCTATCCATTCCTAAGCACTTATGTCATTGTGATTTATGTCACCATGACTAGTTTTGGTTATTGCCCACAAAGCTGATAATCTCCTTGGAATCTAGGTATTTCCATAACTCTTAAGTATTTAGTTTTTTTATATAATCAACTCACATATAGTTAAGAGGCAAAAGAAGAGTATCCGCTGTTCCAATTGTTCCAGGCGTGGGGTTGCATTTTAGTAGAAAATAGAAAAGGGCATTTTGTATTCACAAAACGCTTTTAGTTTTGAATCTTGTGGCGAACTTGCTTTTTTCTCGTGCTTTTTACTCGGTCACTTTCGACCCAGCACGAGCCCCACCTGTCAGCAAAATAAACTAAACGTATACCTTACTTTACATCTTGGTACCAGGAGTATCAACCACATCAAGACTGACTAGTGATGGTGAAAACCCCATAGTTGAGTGTCAGGGCTCTTGCCTACTTCGTGGCCATATTTCTCTAGATAAACGTTTTAGTGCTTGAAAGAAGTCTGCGTCCTGGAAATTAAGCTGTAGGAAGACCTCTATGGTTTGTTGGGATGCTCTCGCAGGTAGAATACTTCGCGGGACTCTGGTGCTCCTGGGCAGTTAGCTCAGACTCTGAGGATGGCACTCTCCACTCCTCAGCTGGGAGCCAAAAGTAGTTACTTGGCGGCAGGGAATCTGGGCAGGCTGGCTTGGGGGGACCGGGTCGGGGCCGGACGCAGCCCGCAGACTCATACTTGATACGCACACTCACACAAAAGAGGCCGGAAAGTGTCCGGAGGAAGCGGCGCGTCACGGGGACCGAGCCGGGACCCCGCCGCTCCCGCCCAGCCGAGTCCCGGGTGCAAGGCCGACACACAGAGCGTACCCGCCACTGCCACCACCGCGGCCGCTGCCAATGAAACTCCTCCCGCTCCTAGGTGAGTGCCCAGAGCCCCTAAACCCGACGTGCCAGAGGGACCCATCACTTATAGGAAAGGGGGTTTTCCCTAAGTGGAACTCACACACCAAATGGATTTGACCTGAGTCTCCAGGGAGATCTGACGTAGAGCTTCTCAGGATGTTTTTCTCCTTGGCCTTTCGGCTTTGGAGCTCAGTGTTTAGGGCTCAGGGACTAAATCACCTTTTCACTCCTATGAAAAGTCCCCAAAGTCTCAGACTTTGACCTTTCTTCTGATCTCTTCCCTAGAATGTTGAGAAATCCAAACCATGAACTTTTCTAGAAAACGTCCTGGCATTTTAAGGGGACTCTGTACCCCCCAGTCCTTAGATTCTTTTGAAATATCTTTTGATACTGAGCAGAGAGGTAATAAATGACATCTTGGGAGTGAATTGATTCTGGTTTAGACGATCTATACAGCCTTATATGAGACTGGGATTTAGAAGTCTAAAGTTTTAAGATCTCTAGTTACCAGATAAGGGCAATTTATCTCAGAGGACTATTTTCAGAACAATAACGAACAATTCATGACTGTTCCGCCCCAGTCGGGCTTGTCTTAAGGGCCGGGACAACAATAAAAAAGGAAGGTCCTATACTTTTCCTTATCTTTTCCTACCAGCCCATAAAATACCACTTCCAACTTTGTTTTCAGTAACTCTAAAATAAAGTTTTGCTTTCTTTTATGTTTCATTATGCTCCTGTATACTATATCTAGAAGCTCAATCTTTGATCACTATGTTGAGTTTTAATTTCCCCTAATGGGAAAAGACATTAAAACTATTATTATAATAAAGGCAGCATTAAAAAAAACATTAGAACATAGGAAGAACATATTTACATTTGTCCTCCTGGATGTTATGATATGTTGCTCTTAAACTTATCTTCAAATAATACAGATTTGAATTTGAAAAG
Source organism: Uropsilus gracilis (assembly GCA_004024945.1). Taxonomy (NCBI): domain Eukaryota; kingdom Metazoa; phylum Chordata; class Mammalia; order Eulipotyphla; family Talpidae; genus Uropsilus; species Uropsilus gracilis. The sequence goes on along the minus strand of PVHY01002087.1, from coordinate 114,919 downwards.
AGCTGAATATTCAGTTCACCTTGAATTTTTTCACAGAATCATTCCCAGAGGAAGTAAATTGCTTTACAATTATGTAGTTACCTTTAAAAGTATCTCAAAGTGAGCAGTGATAACTATAGTCCAATGATCTAGGAACACTGTGTTCTTTTTGAAGCTGGGTTATTTACTACATTTTGGCTTTGTTGAATTTATTTGACTAACACTGATATTTAAGAAAAATGTTTTCTCCCCCCACTTCCTCACTATTGTGTTATTTAGCGAAATGCTCTCATGGGGCAGTCTTATAATCCATTTATCTAAATGGAAAGAAATAAAAGTATTGGCTTTTAATGTATTGCATATCTATTCAACAAAGGGGAGGTTTTTTTTTTTAAATGTTTTTGAAAGGTGTATTTATTTTCTTTAGTGGGTTTTTCCACTTTGCTGAATTGTACCAACACTCAAAATTGCACCAAGACACCTTGTCTCCCAAATGCAAAATGTGAAATACGGAATGGAGATGAAGGCTGTTATTGCAACATGGGATTTTCAGGAAATGGTGTTACGATTTGTGAAGGTAAACAATTGTTATTACTCTTTTGGATTTTATTCTAAAATTAAATTCTGATGTGATTGCTCTCCTCTTATCCAGAAATTATTTTATATTGTGATGCTAGATTTCTTGCTTTTAATAGAAAAGCTTGATTAGGAAACCATAAGATTGAATTCCTTTGCCAAAATTGATACACACTTATTGATTTTTGATGAACAGGTATGTGTCTAATTTTAGGTGTGACTAATAAAGATTGCTCTTGAAATAAGCAGGAAAACTGATACAGAGCTGAGTCAATGTCGATACCTACTAGGACAAAAGCTCAGAGAGTTTATAATACAAGGCTTGCGTTGTCCTCAGGTACTCGCCCACCTAAACTTGAGACTATTAGATTCTATGTTTTCCTGCATACTCTGGTGGGGATAAGGAAAAAGAGAGAAACAGAGAGAGACAGAGAGACAGGGGAAAGAGGGTCAGAAAGACAGAGAGAAAGAGAAATATTGAAAATTCATTCTCTAGAAAACAAATCCCATTTATAGAACTTCAGGCTAGAATGCTGAGCAATAATTCATACAGGGTCTTTCCAAGGTGAATTTTTGTCCATCACTTGATGGACAAAACATCTCTTAACCAATTTTATGTGATTTTTTATTGTTTTTGTTGTGTGTGTGGTTTTGTTGTTGTTGTTGTTGTTTTGTAGTCTCTACCAACAGCAGCAGTCCTTCTCTTTCCTCAAATCGCATTCTTTCTGGTTCTATCAGGTTTAGTGGAATCTAGCTTTGACTAGGTCAATAGAACAACATTGCATAGGCAGAAATGCCAAATTATATAAATTAGTTTTAAAATGTAATTAAATGGCAAATTCAAATTAAAACTGATATTATACTCCTAAATGTATTTAAGAGAGCATGGATGTTTTCTAATTAAGCCTGGGTATTGCACATTGTTAATATTGCATGTGTTGCTTATAGCATAAACAAGTTGCATCTCTTGATTCAATTTGATAGGCTCTTAAAAAGATTAAATATGCAGCTTATAGGAAGACTAAACCTTCTCATAATTAGTCTAATGTTTAAAAAGTGTGGAGCAAACTACAGTTGCTTAATGGCACATTAGATCAGGCATTTTTGCTTGTACATACAATGGAGATTTGCAGTGTATTTGCAATGTACTATTCTACAAACCCTACAAAACTCTTTCCATAAATAATCTTACATTCTTATTGTATATTTAATTGAATGACATTATGGCAAGTTGACTGTTGTGTGACCTCCAAAATACTGTAGCATGCATTTTGTGTTTTCTTCCACTAAACATTACTAATTGTACTGTATTACTTTTTAAGCAATATTGTTTTTTGTTGTTTGTTTAGTTGTTTTTTAGCTTTCATGATTGCTATGATTAACATCCATAATTTGCAAAAACTTGAACCTTCAGCAATCAAATCAGCTTATGAACATATTTTGAATGATTTCTTTTAAAAATATATCTTCTATTATCCAATGCATGTTTTTTTTCTCCTCCACTGCCTAAGTCAACAGCCAGCTGAAGGGCTGAAAATATTTTTCTTTGAAAAAAATTATGCTAAGTATTTTTGAACTGAAATTTCTTATCATGGAGAATAATTTATAATTGGAATATCCTTTGCTCTTTGGATTCTTTTAAAATCTAATTGCCTAATTTAAAGAGTTACCTGTTCTTATGTTATAATAGCCACAATCTGATTTCTGATGACCTCCTAAAAATGTTGCAACAGTGTTTTTTATCTTTCCACCTTACATTAATTCATTGATAGTTTTATTATCTATTTAGTTAGTATATTCAATGTACTTTTTAAAAATTAATCTTGAAACATTATATTATCAACTGCTTAATAGTTCAGGTTGTATTTTGGATTTGAATACTGTCATATTAAAAAATAAAATCTGCTTTCTAAATTTTTGTTAAGATTGGGATTAGAGTAATAAGAGACAACTGGACAAGAATTTTGTTTGAGAGGATACCTAATTTTTGAGGGATTAAAACCATTTTTTTGAAATTGTTACTACAATTTTAATCATCTTCAGAAAATTTGCCTTCCTGAAGCACTTGCCAACAAATGTTTTGATAATAATCCAACCTCACTAAATGTATCCTGTTCTAAGAGTCTCCTTGAGTCTCAAACTTCTCTAAAATACTAAAAATGTCAACATGTTGCTAGGCATGTGATGACTAGTACTACAAGTTTTTAAACCAAATTGGTAAAGCTACCATTTCAATAAGAACTTGTTTATTGCAACTATATTGAGTTACTGATGGAATTTGTTTAAATACTCATATTCATGGGACATGTGAATTTTTAAGAAGGGATATAGAAAAGTGATGTGAAGAATTTGAAGAAAGAATATTCATTCTTTAAAGATAAATTATTATTTTTGTTCCTTATGCTTCTCAACACAGCTTTGGTTACCCTCTACTGCACACTTATAAAAATGAGAAGTGAGAGATCTAGCCTCCCCCACGTATTAAGGAAAGTGTTTTAAAAAGAAGGGGAGGTTGAAAATATTGAAAGACAATTTAGACACATCTAAAACACAGTATTGTGTGAGGTGAAATAAACTGAACTGTAAAAAGTGAGAAGCAGAAGGTGGGAGAGCGAAGTACAGAACATGTTTGGATGTGAGGATGGGAGTTTCCCTCCTCTCACATACACTCATTAAACAGGACTGTATTCTTATAAATTTCATAGACTCTGTAAAGATAATAGTCAAACAGGTGAGCATAGGAAGGGACAGGAAAAATGAAGTTAACAACTTATATGAATATAAAATGTTTTCATAGTTTGAAACATGCTTATTATGAACAGCATCATAAGTACTTTGTTCAAAATAATGAAGCTTTGGTGCCTACACTCAGGGAGACATACTCTGTTTCTCAAAAGAGTTTTTCATAATCAAGATTATATATATATATATATATATATATATATATACATATATATGTGCTTGCAAAATTCAACTGGAAGATATTATAATAAATTAGAAAACATTGTAACTCTGTTAAAGGTAGAGAGAAGAATGTCACAATAGCTAATAAGAGTCAAGAAGAACAAATAGCCTGTGGGTTTAGAAAATTAAGAAGTTAATTAAAATAATTCACTAAGATAATTCTTCCTAGGCTAATGTATAATTGTTAAGGATATGTAATTGCATTCATCATAGTTTGCACCTTAATAATAAAGAGAATACTCATCAAAATGAATGATTTAAACAGAAAAATCATTTTTTGTATCATAAGTTTGTAATGTTTCACATTTAACTATGGCTTATTTATATCAATATAACAAATATACGATATGGATATGCTATCTCTATCTTTCTGTCATCTACCAATCTTATCTCATGGATGTGAATGACTTTTAAAATAAACATTCCATAATCACATACAATAATGGGTATCTCTCATTTCTCATATCTCAAATTATTACAAATACACATTTATCTTCCATCGTATATTATTGTATGAATGAAAGGATTCATATACATCCTTGAGTAAATGAATGCTTTTTGTAAAATAAGTGTATTTTTTACATACTCCAAAGAAAGAATAAATTAAATAAATAAATGTTGATACAAGCTTGACAAAGTGTGAACTCTGTCATGCTTCTAGGTAGTTTTGCATCGTGTATGTTTAAGTGGTACATATTTCCTTGGGATTTCAATATTGATTGAAATAAATAATGTATTTAAAAGATAAAAGCATACATACCAAAGCTCACATTCCAGGATTCATGATTTCTGTGAATTTCATCCAAATAAACCTAACAATGTTGTCAATTTCAGAAATTCTTTTTCTTGTACTAGAAATCTGCCCTCTTTCATCTGTTGACAAGGTTACACAATAGAGAGAACTAAATCTGCCACAATAGTTAGGTGGAACTTCCTCAAAAATATCTACTCCATGAGATTATAAATTCCTTCAACATATAGAAAGAAATAAAACAATAAGCCATTATGAAAACTTCCTCTAAGCTTTTTAGACAGCAAAGGAAGAGAGGACTTGTGTCATTTGTTCATTGGCTTTACAGTTTTAAAACTGAAAACTACTTAAACCTGAATTTATAATGTTATTTTTGTCAACTAAATTTCAGACCTTATTTTTCTAAATCACTTGTTTCATGGTTGTCTTACATATGGTTTTGAATTTTCCCAAGTTATTTCTAATGAAACATAATGGAAATTTTTCATCATATAGAAATCTAATTTATTTTTAAGCCTTTAAAAATCATTACCATATAGGTGAACTCATTACATATTTAGAATCTGGTGACTAATAATACTTATAATTAAAATAAAATAATAAAATTAAATATAACTTTTAAGTTAAAATTTCAGCAATTAGAAACTTATTCAAAAATTTGTGCTTAATCTGTCCCAAGTAAGATAATATTCATATGCTTATTGTCTCCTAAAGAATACTACTTTTTGTTTTCACTTCAGTCTAAAGCATCAATTAATAATTACGTATGCTTATACATACTATAAAAATTAGGTGTTGTTCCTCTATATATTTTCATTTTTATAAAAGTGACAATGGCAAATCTAAAATCGCATATTTTCTATGTAGCCATATATTTAAGAGTTGCTGGGAAATAAAATTAAATGAAAACTATGCTTTATAGATTGAATTTTATTATTTTTTAATCCTCTATTGCTTTTAAGGAAAAATAACGAATAATACTCAAGATAGTACCTTTATTACCACAAATAAACTAACTGAATCCCAATCTTTTTGGTTTTGTTATTAAAACTTTACTCTTGTCAGTGTCTTAAAACTTCAAAGTTAATTTTGAAAAATTGATGAAATGTCCTTTGTTCTGGAAATGTTACTTATTAATAATCCCAGATGTGTAAGATATCATCATACTTCATATTCAGTGTCTGATTTTTTAAAAGAAAATTGTTTTCAGATTATCCATTATTTTGCTTCTTTCTTACATGTCTCTTTAAAACTTAAATAAAATTCAGATTTACAATGTTTTCTCAAAAAACAGCACTTATATAAATGTTCATGCTTCTATGAGCAAGACACCATTCTAAGAATTCTACAAGAATTTATTGACTTGATCCTTATACCTCTATGAAATAAGAACTACCATTATCCTTAATTTTTAGATTAAATAATTTTCAAAGAAAGCAATTAAAACAATTGCCTCATATGATTCTCAAACAATTTTATGAGTTAAGTCTGCAAATAAGAAAACAATCTTGTTAAAATAATAAATTCAGGTCTAATTTCCACCACTATCTTGAATCTTCTTTTTCCCTGTTATATTATCGAAATAATTGATTAAAAAGAAAAAATGATAGTGTGTATACTTAGATGTTAAATATAAGTGAAACTATTAGTTACAACTATTTACAACTTCCAATATCTTGATGAAATTCATGGACCAGCACCAGTTGGTTGACTTCTGTTCATCCACCTCCTTGAAGACCAGTGAATTGATAACAGAATGAGTAAAATGAGACTAAGGTCATTTAAGTAGACAAATGAAGAGGAAACTTTTCAAAGAAAAAAATCCAATTTATCCAGTTTCCAAAAGGGGCAGTTCAGTAAAAATGGTGTCCACTGCTCTTGCCAAACAATCTAACATATTGCTTTCCTTTGATGATACCCTACCCCTTTCCAGAAAAGAAATGAAAATCTAGATAATCACTTGAGATGTTATTTTTCTCAAAGGTTTCCCAGATCGCCTCCCTATTTCCCATTGTATTATCTTGCCAAAAAAGACTGTAAAATGAAACTCTGTCATCTGCCTGAAGGAAATTTTGAAAGTGAAAATTGATGGCACCTTTCTGTCTACTCCCACCTATGTTCATGTTACTCGGAGTAATGCCTAAAAATTGCAGTGTCTCGCACACTTGTTTAGGAAATATTGAACCCTCTTCCTTTAGAAGAGTAATGAACTGCTGGAAAAACCTAGGCCAAGATACCTGTGATAATGAGCATTGTTCTATAAATAAAAACATGAAGGTCTTTTAAGGACAACCAGACATTGGAGAAAAGCCAAGAATGCAAACACAAAGTTGAATAAATAGAACAATTGGATTAGAAAATCATACTTTTAGGAAGAGAAAAGTGGTCTTAAGGAAATAACTTGTTTAGGAATTTAAAAGATTGTAGAAAATTTTTCATATAAACAAAGAAATAGTATCAGCTTCTATGATTATGAGTTACTATCCCACACAGTGACTTTCTTTTTCAATATATACTTAAAGCCTTATGCTGCTCAATTATTTTTACTTCATTCTTCCTCATTTGTGCCAAAGGGAAATCAAGACAATAAGCTGTAAATATTGCTAGTAGTGCAAACCAGTGTTTAAAAACACCAAAAATATTAACTAGTTTCCATTTCTAGGTTTCTTTTTTAAGGATGACTACACATAAGTCAGGAAAGCTACAAATATCAAACATATTTACAACCCTGTAGATACTACATCAGGCCACATTACTCCAGATATTCTTGAGCTCATCAATTCAGTACACTTGCCCTTTTTATAATAGCCCAGTTTTACACCCTGCCCTGTGAGTTTTCTTTTCCCTATGTCAGGACTTCTCACAAAATCCTCCTGTTTTACCTGAAAGGTGAACAAGATGGTCAATATGTTTTCTCACCTAAGTTGCATAATTTGCCAGTGCATGTCAACAATATAATGGCATTGATATGGGGATGGAACCCATTGTTGAACCAGGACCAATGTATTATTGTTCAAAAGAACACTCCATTTTCGTAAAGTCAAACTTTATTTTTGATTCACAAATAATTCTCTTTATAGTTATCTGAAATCTCCCTATGTTGTCTGTTTTCCTCAAGTGACCTTCTGAATTCATTAACTGATTTTTTTTTATTACTTCTGCCTAACAAACCTAATATATTGTTCTCTTCCAACAAAATATATTTATCATTTGATCAATATGATTCCCAAATTGAAGAAGACTGATGAAATAATATCCAAGAAATTGCAGAACTAAAAGGAAAAGTATGGTAACAAAATTGAGAAACAAAACTTACTAGAGAGAACCTAATATTTAATAAGCTGAATAAAAAGATTCTTTAAATGATCCGACAAAACAGAAGAAATAATGAAAGGTATAAGACACTTTCCTATAGCTTAAGGAAGACAAATAAGAGTCCTCTAATGCCCACCTATATTTTTAAGATCATTGTGGAGGGTCGTTTACTTCACCACTTGTACTTTTATTTATACAATCAAGTTATTTATGAATTTTTTGTCCTTAAACAGTGATAGAGTATACTGGTTCATTTGCATTACCTTCCAGGAACTTACAAAGAAATCCTACTCAAACTATAGGAACAGAATGAGAGAGGATTGATCTCTTTCTGCCTCTGTTTCTCTGTCTTCTCTGTTTCTCTGTCTGTGTTTGTCTGTCTCTGTCTCTGTCACTGTTCTGTCTGTCACTCTATCTCACTCTCTCCCTCCCTCCCTTCCTCCTTGTGTTAGCATTACATAGTCATTTGTGTTTCAGAGGTATAGGATCTCTGTCTTCAAGTGTTTTTATTACATAACCACACCCAAGTATACAGTCTATCCCCAGAAACTCTTGTGCTTCCTCCCCACAATGTTCTCACCCTTTCCCCTCATAATTTTCTTATATTTTTAATCCCAGTAACAGAAATCAGTTTCATAGATAGGATCTCTATATTATGCCCATCCTGGTTACTAGATTATCTAGTAAATTATAACACTCAAACTTGTTACTTGTTTTAACTCTGTTCAATTGAAAAAAAATTGAATTATTACCTATTTGCTTGAGATGTGGTTTTGTATTCTGCATTTTACCAATGACCAAATATCAAGTTGGTCTCAAAGATGTGATGTATAATTAGTTAACTCTAGGAGAGAATACTATTGTATAGTTGATGTTAGATAACATTTGCATAAATGTCCCAAACATTTGGAATGTTAAAAGACATAAAATGAAGTTTATTTGTCCTGTATAAAAATTATAATTTTCTAAATATTAAAAAGTAAAGCAAGGTTACCTAAATATTTCTTATTCTTTAACTATTTTAATTTACTATTAATGAGTATAGATGAGATATCAGTACATAAATTACAGTAGTTTTATGAGTAAAATGTGAATAGTCTTGTGAGTAGGATGGCAATGAACAATTCTCTTTAAAGAAATTGAAATATAACTCCCAACATCTGAATTTAATAGCTTATAGCATTTTACCTTCAAGTCAAAGAATTTTCATTAAAACTCAATTCCTGGCCGGGCACGGTGGCTCGTGCTTGTAAGCTTCAACCTATGAAGCGACCGGGGATAGGGATCGCAGTTCGAGTCCCTCCTGGGGCCCATAACGAGATCTAGTTCCAAAAAATACCTGGGCGTGGTGGCGCACGCCTATAATCCCAGCTACCTGGGAAGCTGAGGCTGGGGATTGCTTGAGTACGTGGTACCCCGGGCAACGAGATCCTGCAGTCCCAAAGGCAAAAATAGCGAGACATAGTCTCAAAAAGAAAAAACAAACAAACAAACAAAAAAAAAAACAGACTCAATTCCTGCAAAGTCCTTTTACATGGGATTTACTGTAAGGTAATGCTATTTTCTTTAGTAATATCATTTTGACTGAAATTTTATGTTCAGATACTTCATTTATAACACCAAGAAATCTGGAAACCCAGATTAGTATGAAGTTTCATAGATTCTCCTTATAATATTTTTAATGTTTTCTAATAAGTTGTTGGAAGATAGAATATCAGAACTATTTAAACCTTGTACTTATTTTAAGAAGGGAGTTAAAACTTTGGCCATATATATATGCCATGGAAAGAGATAATGACATTCTCTAGGAAGATTAAAATCTTACCAAACATTTTTAGTCTATATATAGCATACAAAGCCTTGTGCCATTTGTGAAAATGCTATCAGGAAGAAAAACCCAATGACTGTTTCTGTACTGTATTTTTTAGGTACACAGATTTAATTTAGAGATTATGGTTTGAAAATAAAATTTACTGTATGAGTGTTTTTGGCTGATAAGAAATTGATTTTGTGACCTTGCTTCACATTAATTGAAATATCTGGCAATATGTTTTGACTAGTTTTAAAGAATCATACATACTTCGAACCATATTATTCCTTCACATTTAGCGTATAGTTAATAATTTTTTGTTACCACTAAAAAGCTGGAAACTGATTTTGCAACTGTGGTATCTAAATAATCTCCATTCTTTCCATAACAAATGGGTTTTCTATAATTGGCACTGTAATTAGTTCACCATTTTGAAGGTGACATTCTTTATTTTAGTGATATTACTTATTAATCAAGTATTGCTTAGTAATATAAAAGTTGTATTTATAAAATAAAAAAGAACATGTATACAAATGTGTTCATTGGGGTATCATTAAAGATCATTTGCTAAATTATTCAATAAATTTACAATGTAGTTTTAAAAAAATAAACTAGAATGAAGGTAATTAAATTGTTGGCATTTGCCATCTGTCCTAAATATTAGTTTACACAACAGTTGTTGACTCAGTTGTGAAATGCAGGAAATACAGGAAAAATGGGCTGCAAAGGGAATCAAAACATTGTAAAATTTGTAAAATCTTCAAAGAACCCTAAAATTTAATGGGTGCTGGTAGGTAAAATTTAGAAAGAAACAAAAGGCTTACGTCTGTGATAAAGACTCAAAAGAAAAATAAACAATAACCCCCAAACATATACTTTGCATGTTGTTGTCTGGCTATGGCTAGATAAAGTTTTATTTGTGTAGATTATCTATATCATAATTACCCAGTCAAGTTAGCATTGCTTATGTCTCTTTTGTGGATATAACAAAAGATCAAATTTTGGGTTACATTTTTTTCAGTGATTTCATGCTGCTGGTCCTGTGTGGGAGATGAACAAGCTTGAGTCTTAATAAATTCAATATTAGAAATCTAACTGAAATCATGTTTCACACTTAGAAATCATATTGAGAAGAAATGTGCTCTATTTTGTGCACTTTTGATCATTAAATATGACAGGTACAGACAACTAATCAATTTTGATGACATTGAACAGAAGTTGAGGTGGTGATAGCACTTTCTTTGTAGTATTGCATTTGTGACAAATATTTGATATTTTGAAATGAGAGAGCTGTTTATCCTTTGTATCAGAAATGTTCTTATGCTAGCTTTCCTGCTGCCATATGGAGGATAAGTTTTAAGGATAATTTCTGGACCTTTATAAACACAGAAATCTATTGAGAATACTAAAAAACAAAAGTACAACAAATCTCTGCTGTATATGCAATGCAGAAAAGACAAGCAGATGCTTGATTATAGTGTTATGTTTGTTCAACTAATGTTATGTTCATTGCAGCAGTTTTATAATGGAATACCATGTGGAGAAGAATGTTTTTTTAAATGTGTTTTAGACTTTGAATTTCAGTTTATTAGTAGACAAATATGTCAGAAACTTTTCAGTGGAAGCATTAATTGTTTTATAGTCAATAATCTCTTTGTACTTATCTTCAGAAAAAAAATTAGATGGTTGCTTTAAGAATAAATAAGTGTAGAGTTAGCTGAGTTTAGTAAGACTTTAGATTTTAACCTATGCTACAATTTCATAATAATACTGAGGCAAGAAACTGAGTCTAATAATTATTGATACAATAAATCTAGTGATTTGTAAATTCTGATACAAAGACTTATCACTACTAATGCTAATTTAACCACCTTCATTCTAATTTAATTTCTTAAAGACTACACTGTAGTTTATTGTAAGTTCACTATAAAAAATTTACAAAAAATTTACAGTGTAAATTTATTGAATCACCATAAATTTATTGAATCATTTAAGTAACAAATAACCTTTATTAATATCGCAATGGACTCATATATGCATGTATACAGTGTATGTGGATTCTTTGATTTATGAAAAAGAAATACATATATGCTAATTTGTTTGTAAAAGATTGTTCTGGGGAAAACTTTTATTCAGAGTAGAAGAGTTGAACATTTAGTGCAACTTTGTTTCAGAGGTGTAAATTTGATCTTACCTCAAGTGATCTATATAATCATCAAATAGATTCTTAAACTCTGAGAGAATTCACAGAACCATAGAATAGCCTCATGAGACAGCTCTTATCAGAATTCAGTGCCTGGGAAAAATAATGTGTGTTCGTTGACAGGAACTAGTTGAAAGAAATGATTGGAATTATTTTGTCTTGATTCTGCTCTTTCCTGACTGCACAGCTATTCATCAGTGTAAAATCTCATGCTGAATAAGGACAGATTTGAATAGCAATATACTGAGTTACCTTTATGCAGTTCAACAAGATTTAAGTTATGGTTTAAATGATGTCAACCTTAGGTGGTCAAATATTTGCCCATTGAATCTTTTTCAATAAATGAAAAGTAGGAAGAAAAACAAATTACATTTATTAAGAATGCAAAGGCATCCTTTTGAAACTCTCAACTAAATGTGTTTGAAAAAATCTAAATATACTTCTTAGCACTTGGTCAGTGGCAGAAATTCATCGTTACTAACTTCCTGAATGAGAAGTTCTGTTTGTCTGTATACTGAAAGCCTGTGACTCAACAACCAGTTTCTGTGAAGCAGTGTAATATATCTTTCGTCAATGAAGAAAGGGGGCTTATGTCCCAAAGCACTTTTGTATCCAGGTTTTAGGATGGGGAGTGGTTCCATATTCCTTGTGTTCTGAGTAATAAGGAATAAATCATGCACGTGTTTTTCACTACATGCCTGTAGAGAAGCAACGTGTCTCATTACAACATCAAGTCTCTATCCCAGGTATAACTTTTAGTGTTATAATGAAACATAAATTTTCTTTAAGCTACCCCTTATTTCTCTGAGAATAATCTGGGTCAATCTTCTCTCCATTTCAATTTTTTTCAGTCAGAAACACACCTTCTTGCAAAAGAACAAAGCTGGGTACAGGAATATTCCTTAGGCAACTATAGTCATGCTCTCTTAAGTCTAAATGTATGTCTTTATAGCTATTGGAATCTGTAATTTTGAAATTATTATCAAGGAACTTATAAACAAGTATTTTTTAAAATGTCCTGGGGGAAAAGTATATATATATACACATATACATATACATATATACATACATATATGTGTGTTTTTCAACAAATATATATATATATTTGTTTTTCAACAAATATATGGGAGAAAAAGTCTCTATATATGTATATATAATGTTTTTCATTGTTTTCATTTTGTAATTTGAAAAGTATTAGATTATGACTTGAGTTTCTTAACCTTTAACATTGTCATTTTTAGTTCTAGCATTTTGTAATTTTTATTCTTATTTGACATTGTTTTAAAATGCACGGAAATGTAGTTGTCATCTTTAAAAATAATATAATAGCAAAACAGAAATCTCAGTATCTGCAGGTTACTTTTTATAAGATCATAGACTAGTAAAGTTAAATCAAGTGAGAAAGTTTTGTATCATTTATTATTCATTTATTCATGCATTCACTCATTCCAAAATATTTGTTGAACACCTACAGAATAGTGACTATGTTGTAAGGATAAATATAAAGCAATGAACAAGCTATGCTGCCATCATGGATTTAGAAGTATCACAAAACATTAAAGCACAATTACATAAATAATTAATCACTTGGATGGTCTAAGAGATGATGGAAGTTACACATGGAGGCCATTTTAAAGCCTGGAATTGACTTAATTAACTATGTGCTTGAGAATATGAAGAGGAGATACGTATGTGCTTTCAATGAACTTATAAAAGCACTGATGAATATTACCAAAATGTAAATCCCAATAACAAAATAAGTTGCTGAATTTTAGTGAAGTACTGTTACTACTGAAGCAATAACTATGAAATAATTCTAATTGACAAAGAATCAATCCCATGTTTTTTAATGGTGATAAGTTTTGATCCTGCAACTATACTGTAAATTGAAAATATTCAGTCTTCACAGTCAATATTTTTAGTATTTTCATTAATATGTATTTATTAATTATATATACCACTGAATATTATGAAATGTCCAAGGTCAAAATGTAAAATGATGTGCTATAAATAAATGAAGAAATGGTAAGATTTTTCCTGAATATCAGTGAATATCAGTGCATTACTTTGAAATGTATTTCTGCCACAATACAATAACTACCAATTATTTCCAAATAGTACTGATGAGGTCCTTTTTTGATGTGTGCCATGGTACCTGTCACATACATATAGTAAGTGGCTATCTTAAATCATATATGGAAGTTACAATTATTGTATTTCATATTAGGTATTACTTCAATTTTGAGATTTGCAGCTACTTTTAATTAAGTTTCTTGGTAGTAAAATAATACTTATCTGAGATTGAAACTTTACTATAAAAATAGCACTAAGAGGTCTTTCCTAAATATTCTTTTTAAATTATACCACCACCTTGCCTTGATTTATCTCTTTTTTCCCCTTACACATGTGTTGAAATTAAACTATCTTCAAAGCTTCTTATTGCCATGGCATACATCCCTTATGGTCAAATTCATTTTTAAAGACTTTATCCAATCTCTTTTCCAAATTACATTTCTTCTATTTTTGAAAATCTTTTGAGGCTTTAACATAGATTGTTTACAGTCATTTCAAATAGGACACCAGCTGCTTGTAGTTATGATGAATCTACAACTTAGAAAATATTTGAATTTGAGTAGAAATATAGTTTGTATTTTGATTTCAATCTTACTGTATTAATTGTGCAGTATTATTTCATATTCAGACTTTGAAAGTCTGAAACATTAATAAAAATAATGCTTGCTACTTATAAAAAGTTGACATCTTTGTTGCAGATTTTATCACCAAAATATAGCAGTGACAGTCTGCTATATGAACACTTAAGTATGGATCATATTTCATATATTGCATAGGGTTTGCATTCATATTATACACTATCTAAAAAGATGTGTTGTTTAATTTTTGTTTAGCATCTCCATTTAGATGAGGTTCTATTATAGATATCTACCAATCTGAAATACCATTCATAGCATGTTTTGTTGTACAAACCAACTAAAATGTCAAAACTAAGGTATTCTTGCTAAATTTTCAAATAAAGAAAAAAGTATATTTACTTAGTAAATGCTATTTTGGAATAGTATTTTGTTTTTGTTAAAGTGATATGTACTTTTTGCAAAAAATTAAAATTATTTAGAAAGAACAAAGGAAAAACTAAAACACTCAAATGATCACTCCCTAGCCAGTTTTTGTGTGTTTAATGAACATTAGCCTAGGAATCTCTTTGGACTTCCATGAAAGATTATTATAAGTAATGTAAATGATGATAGGAAATATAGATACATCAATTAATAATTATTTCAAAAAATAGAAATAAAAACAGAAATAAGATCTATAATGAGCTTACTTTGTGCTAAGAATTATTCTAGGATTTTGACTTATGTTAACTCATATAATCCTTATTCCACCTATCACATGTCATACACGTCAAAACTTATATGTTGCCAAATATTATCTAACTAAATAATGATTGAATGTATTGCAAAACATAGAAAGGTCAATTCAGAAATTCTGAATCACCACTCTACTCTCTCAAGTATATGTAATATCATAGTTATTTACAGGTTCTAACTCATTATCTACTTTTCTCATCAAATATTTCTTCATATTTAACACTCCTTTCAGGGTTCAAATTTCTTTGCCTAAATATCTACATTGGTGATAAATTATATATATATATATATGTGTGTGTGTGTGTATTTTTATTCATTATAAAATTTTGTTAATTTATATCTAATACATAAATAACAGATTTGTTTAAAAGGTCTGTGGTCATTTATTTTTAGAGGCTGTCCATATATTTTTCTATAGTTGTGTGTTTTAGTGAAATAAAATACTACAGACTGGATGACTTGCATTCATTTTATGCAGTTTATGAGACTAAAAGTCTGAAATCAGGATAAGGCACTATTCTTGCCTTGTAGAAAGTAGCTTGTAGGTTTGTCCTCACAAAGGAGAGGAAGTTTATTCTCTCTTATGTGAGTAGAGAGGAAGAAAGGAGAGAATGCATTGTGATATCTCTTTTTACAGGGCACTAATTCCATCAGACCAGAGTCCTACCTCTAATCTTATCTAACTCTAATTGCTCTCTATTTACAAATATTATTACTTAAGGAGTAAGGGCTTCAATATACAATTTTGAAGGACTCAACTTTTCAGTCAGTTAACAAGGTATATAAGATTAGATGTTTAAAAGATTGATTCTGCACTTATAAAGTAATGTATTCAGGCTTAGGTTTATTTTCATTTATCTTGTGTTTCCTGAATTTAAAAATTCTTACCTTCAATTCTATATATAATTTTTATTTATGAACCCTGAAATGACTATTGTTGGTATTCCAGATGTATGTGTACTCTGTTTTTATATATCCTAAACTTTTTCATTTCCCATTTCTTTGTTTATAAATAATACATACTAGATAATTTTTCAAGTCTCTCTTGTATATCAACATTTATGTTCAAGTTATATCCAATCTTTTATGCAACCCTTTCACTAAATTGTTACCTTCAGCTTGTACTTGGTTCTTTTAAACTCTCTTGAATCCTTCTTCAATGGAATACACTTTTTGTTTCCACATATTTTAAGTTCCATCTCATAATATTTTTAAAATAGATATTTCATATACTGCATCAATTATTCCATTTGTAAAAGATCTTAAATTTCTTACTGTTTCTCATAGATGCTCATTGACATTGGAAATGTATGAGTATGTCTTTTTTGTGTGTGCATATGTGTGTGTGAAAACTTAATTTTTCATGAAGAATTTGTTTTAATCCATCTTTATGTGAGGGAATCCTTTGAAGCATGTGCAGGAAGAAAAGTCATTTGTTTTTCTTGGACACCATACCCCATTACTACTACCTTGGTCATTTTCTATTCTTCTTCTTTTTGGGGGTTCTCTACAGTCACAAGCATGTAGTGCTAAATTCTGAAATGACTTTTTTCTCCCACATAGTGCCTAGGCCAAGACAGACATTTTAATGTGCTACCTTTTATTCTGGTGAAAACCTTCTTAATGCCCATTCCATCAGTGATTATGTAATCCCATGGTTGGGCTAACTTTAAGCAGTTTGAGTCCTTGTTCATCTCACAAGGTTTATTACTTGTCTTTTCTCTGAAAAATCTATAAAATATATCACCAAAGTGTTTTTGAGGCTTAGTTTTACATCCTAGCTTTTATCTTTCTCTTTGTTTTTATCTCTGTGGATTCCTCTTATTTTCTAGTGTGTTCATTTTTACCTTTAAGAGGTGGTAAGTAAACCCCGGGGTATACAAAGATGAGAAATATATATATGTTAAAATTATTTTAAAAAATAGAAAACAGTGTGAAAATTCCTTTAAAAATTAAAAATAGAACTACCAAAAAGTACATTTTTTATTTGTCATATGTTATTTATAAGTATTTTGTTGGAGAAAGAGAATAAAATTATATAGTCCTTATGGAGAAAATATATAAGGACGAGATGGGAAAGTCAAAACTCATTTTAAGTTATGATCATAGAGTGATACTGTTAGTGACAGAGGAGGAGAGAGCTTAATAATTTGGCGGTGTTACTAAATTAATCAACCCTCCAGTCATTCTGTTTCTGACCTACAGTCATTTCTTTTGTGAGATAGTTAATTGCCTTATGATTTAACTAACTTCAGAATTGGTTTTCGCTAACATATATTTAAAAGCATCCACTAGGATGTACACTAGGGTCTCTTTGTTTGATTTGATTTCTCAACTAACTCCATCAATGCCTTGACTATCAGGTTGTATTGGTGTGAATTTTATGGTAGAATGTTAAAGATGTTGTCTGACTCTAACAAAAATAGTACAGATATTTCAAAACAGTGCAAGCCAATCTAGAAACTGTGAGATTTCCAACTTAGAAAGCTTCCTAAAACCTTAATTCAGGAGTGCACAAAAATTGAAAATGCTCTGACATATTATTTAGTTAAATATATATATATGTAAACACAACTCAAAGAAAAAAATTATACCATCAAATTTCTTAGAGTTCTTAAAGTTGAACCCAAGAGGAAATGAAAGAGACAGGTGAGGCAAGTTGCACTGAGAATAGAAGTAAAAAAAGTTGAAAATACAATGCATATAAACTACAGTATGTGCAAAAAACCCTGAAAATAGTAAAATGTTCTACAATTAGTACTAAAAAACTAAAGGACATAGAATAGCTAATACTTTAAATTTTTCAGTCTGTATTTTTTGACTACTACTTAAACTTCATTCACTAAAATATTTCATGAGTCTTAGCAATAATTTTTATAAATAGTGAGAAATCAAGATATCACATAGAATTTTACTTGTTAACATATGCATAGTCTTTTAGGGTTTTTTTTTAAGAGTAAAAGTATATAATATGTTTCATATGCTTAAAGAAAATAGAAGATAATTAATACAAATATTACTACTAACAAATACCACTAACAGTAACTAGCATTTATGGAACACCTCCTCAATGCAACAATTCTTTTAAATTCATTCATATATTTATCAGCAGTAAGATCTTCTTACTGTAGCTATTTTATGGGCAAAAAATGTTACAATTTAACATTTATGCCTGAAAGAGTAGTGGAATACATTAATACAAAATAATTTGAAATATCTTGATAGGAATGGACATGATACAATCATGGCTTCATAACAAGCAAAGTTCATAGCAGTCACTTTATATTACTAATCTGTTTTACTTTTAATATTACTTTATTATCCTGACCTCTTGGAAGTCTGCATGATAATGTGATTACTTCTGGAGAAAGGGCTTATTGAGGGGCAAGAGTGGAAATTAAAAGAACATCATAGACAGAGACTGATGCCTTCCTCAAGAATTCCAAGAAGTGTCACAAAGAGTAATATAATTTTGGAAAATAACTCTTCAACCTTAGATAAAAGTAGTGCTCAGGGCTCCAGCAATAAAGGTACACAGTACAAGCTGCTCACATGGAGTAGATTAATCTGCTATTCTCAGGCCTCAATAGCAGGAGGAAACAAGTTTAAATTTTAGCAAAAGAAATTTTTGTGCTTACATTTTAGGAAAAGGTTTTTAGGGTGAAAGGTGTTAAGTGCTGGAATGAATTACAAAGAGAAGATGTCATATCTACTTTTCTCAAGGTTTTTACAAATAGCACAAGTTCTTATTTCTCAGGGATGATTTAAACATGAGAGATGAACTACATGACCTTTCTGGTTCATTTCCAGCCTTGTAATTCTGTGAAGAAATAAAATATTTTTTCAGCACTGCTCATAAATTCTATTAGACCACAGTTAGTGCTCTCAATGGTAAACTAGTTGCTAAAGATTTCTTTTAAATTTTCTACCTTTACTGTATAAATAAAACTTTAACTCCTGGGTGACTGTAAAATTTTCTGTTTGCAGAATATTAGGTAAAACTCTTAATTGTAGAAGTCAACACTGTTTTCCAGTGAAATACTCAAATAGACTTGATTTATAGATCTCTGTTGGAGACAATTATATAAGGAGTGTTTCTCAACTCAGTATTAATTATCTCATCTTAGCTTAAGAAAAAATTAATCACAGGACAGAAACAAAGATATCCTTACTCTTCAGAAGAAAGACTAATTGAAAAATTCTTACAATGAATAAAAAGATTGGAACTTAGAATGAACAAATACAATGAGAAGAGATAAGATCTGGGGGTGAAGGGATAGCTTCCAATTGGTGCATGTGTGTTCATGTGTGATTGCGTAGATTAAAAATGAGGAATACTACTGGAAATATGAAATCTTAACTGTCTTAAATATCAGTACTCTTTATTAAATAAAGTTGGTTAAGAAATAATATGTTGAAATCAATATGTATAATTGGTCTGAAGATGATACACATGACATTTTGAAATACTTCATATCACTGAAATGTTGACTATTAGGGTGGGTTAAGAAAGAAGATGCCAAGAGCTGAATGATGAAGAGACTTCAGTATCAAGCTATGGAAATTGACTTCAGTATTAAGTTATGGAACTCAGTTAATTTTAAAAATGTAAACTCTTTCATTAGTGAAAGAACTTGATGACATTCATGTTTTAGCTCTGCTGGTCTCATGACAGTGAAAACAATATTCATTTTTAAGAGTTAAGTTAACCATGTATAAATTATGGAAGTTTATTTTGACTTTATTAGGAAAACCCTAAGTATTAAGAGATAATTATATAGGGTCTAAAGGAAGCTATGGTGGTTTCTTGGTTTGCATATTTGGAAATGTGCTTTTATTAACTGTTACTCATAACTGATTCTAGAATTTGCTACTGGTTGTCCAAAAATATTTAAATGTAGAATATCCACATTATAGATATATATTAATATAATTTAACATAAAAATCAATGTTATATAACATAATATAATGTCATAATACTACATATAGTAATATAATCTATATTATACTAAATTGTGGTGTATATATACTCTATATTATACTGTATATTATTATTATATTATAATATAGTAGTCATATGAGTTCTAGCAAAGAGAATTTTTGACTTAAGATGAACTTCTGCTTTATCCCTAACATTGATCTATTTAATTTCCATACTTATGATTTGTTTATTGATTCATCTGTTTCTGGGTTAGTCTTGAGAGACTATATTGATACAGAAATCTGTCCTTTTTTTCAAGGTTATTGAATTTATTGACATATGACTGTTCATAATAATCTCTTATGATCCTTTGTATTCCAGTGCTATGATGATTTCTCTTCTTTCTTTTGCTATTGTGCTAATTAATGTTTCTCTTCTCTTCCTTTTTTTTAGTTTATCTAGAGGTTTGATTATTTTGCTGATTGTCTTGAAGACACAAATCTGAGTTTCACTGATATTTTTATACAGTTTTGTCATCTATATTTCATTATTTCCACTATTATATTTATTATTCTCTTCCTTCTACTAATTTTGGGTTTAATTTATTCTTTTTTGTCAAGTTGCTTTAGATACAGTATTAGAGTATTTGAGATTTTATTGACAAGTGAATATTTTACATGAATAAATGAGAGTTCAAGAAGGACCATTTAAAAGTGTTCTTGTAAGAACTGAGATGGAAAGAGAACTGTTTAAATGGAAAAAAAAAATCTTCACCACTAGGTTTGTCTCACTACCTATCAGAGTGAAATAAGGCATGTGAGATTTCTTATTTGTAAAATGAGAATGTATTAGCTCAGATTTGTTCTAAAATTTGACAAATTTAGTTGCTCAATATTTTGTAGCTTAAGTATACATTCTCAAAATCTATATTTCTATGTTGTCATAGTTGTATCATTTATTTTTCAACAATAATTAATATTTCCCCCTTAGAGTTGCAACTAAGAAATCATTTTGGTCATAATTATCAGTCTTATATTAAAAAAGATCATCAAAAGTAAATATTCCATTATAATTACAATAAAAACTCACAACATAATTTTGTGCTACAGAAAAGTTTATTCTTTTTTCCTATGTAACTGTTAAAAGGATTTGAAAGACAGAGGTTTCCACCTGCTTACTGCAATCTATTTGCTAGTTTTGTTACTGTTTCTTCGCCATATTAAATAACTATGATAGGCAAAACAGAGTCCTCCAAAGATACAGGTATAGGAATCCTCAGATCCTGTAGATATGTTAAGTGTAAGAGGAAATTCCGTTTATGGTGAAGTTAGGGATGCTGATCAATATATTCTTGGTAATTAAACAAGAAAATGTAAGTTAAAGTTCGTTAATTATGACCCAAAGATATTTGTCAGTTGCCCTAAACTTAATTTGTTTATTAGTCAGTATTCTTTGTGTGACTGAACAGAAACTTACAGTGTTGAATGTGTATGAGAAAAACACAACAAAATAGGAACCCATTGGCATACAATGATATTTCAGCATATTTTGCAACTGGAGAAAGAAAACAAACACATCCATTTACTGCAAAGATTTTTGATGGTAAATTTTGCTGAAAGAATATACTTTTGATGGCACATTTTGTTGAATGAAGACATTTTATCTGTATGAACTAGCATTATATAGATAGACTTCCCTCTGCTTATTTCTGTAGCGATTTCATGATTTTCACAGATGATACAGCTCACATAATAGGAGAAATTGGTTTTACATTTACTTAAACTGTATTTTAGAAGTTATACTTGCTCATTAAACTATTCTTTATCTGAAACTTTAAGTCAGTTATAATAATATCTTTAAAACCATGAATGTGTATGTGAATTGTTTTAAGATTTAATTATAAGCAGCATTTTATCAGAATTCTCTTATTCCTTTGAAATTAAAGACAATCTCACTCCCTAAATTGCTTACATAGAATGCTTGTATATATACTAGATACTGGCTTATTACATAGAGAAAAAAAAACAAGATCATTTAAAATATCTATCTGAGTTAGATGGCAAACGTTCTTAATTTAGCTTTAAAATCTAAACCAAAATTAAGAAATGCTTGTAAAAATTTGAAGACTAGCTTTTCAGAAAAGAAGGCTAAATCTAGAAAAAAATAAAGGAAAGAAAACTGATCATTGAGAGAAAATGCAAATGCTAACAATCTAAGGTTACCACCTGTCTCGTTTCTTCTAAAACCGCACATTTAAAAAAAGTGTTTTACAAGTAAATTAATTCCCTTTTGTGTTCATAGTGAACAGGCCCACACCAGGTGGAAGCAGGGTCCACGGGTAATCTTGGTAATCTTATTCGGCAATCAGACTTCCCCCATTTTTGGTGTAAAACAGTGTGTGTAGGGTGGCAACAACAGATGGAGTATTGCTTTGTACAAAATAAAATTCAGGGGAGCCATGTGCAGATATATGTTGGCCATGAAACAATGTGAAAGGTCTTATAATTTGAGAAGTTAATCAGAAAACAGAATTGTTGCACAGAATTTTAGAAAGTTTTGGCAATAGCAGGTTACATTTGTGAAGCGAAATAGCCAACATGCCTCAGATCTTTCATATACTAAATTTCACTTCCCAAGATGTTTCCTTTTTAACTGATCAAATTCATATCAATGTACCTTCAGCGAATGTTTGCCATACCTAAGCTGTAAAGGTTTGTCATAGGAATGAAACTATTTTTTATGTAAATCCCTCCTGCTTTGAATTTTATTCTTAATGTAGTTACATTTTCCATTTGTTTTAAACATGCTACCCTAGCAAATTTGTGAGTCAAACAAACAAACAGACAAGAAAAATTTGAAACTGTCAGCAGAAATGAGGCATAGAGAAAGAGAGTGGATGAGGGTTAAAATCAGGGGAGGGCTGGGCTCAAGAGGTTAAGATGGTTCATAGGTGATAAGGTAGTGGGAGAACCTCAGGATAGACAGTGATATAATATATTTGTTTGTGTGTATACAATCAATTTTTAAAAAATAAAGTTTAAAGATTTATGAGTCAAAAAGATTATAATGAGCTCTTCTTAGAATTACTCAGCAATATTTCTTATATATTTAATAATGTCTTAATGATGACTTACCAATAAATATTATTCTTGAATATTTATACTAATATAAAATCCATTCAGTTTTTTTCATCATGATGATCCATCAAGGTGATAATAATGTAAACTTTACTACATAAAAAAGAAACAAAATCTCATAATCCAAATGGTCAGTGAAAAATAATTATTTACTTTCCTAGGTATTTATTTAAAAGTTGATATATTTTATTATCCATCACAGGATTTTTTCCTTTGTCTTTTTTTAAGCAGTCTTGGTTTCATAGCAATTGGGAGGAGGGCATGGAAATATTCCCACACCTGCATAGCCTCCTCCATCATCAACATCCCCAACAGACTGGTACATTTTTTAACATTTTTGACAAACCTATCTAGATGCATCATTAACAGCCAAATTCCACAGCTTACAGTAGTTGCCTATTAGTGCTGTATGTGCTGAGAGTTGGGGGGAAATGTGTAATGAATTGTATCTTCCCATATAGTATCAACTATTTTCAGTGCCCAGAAAATTCTCCATGAGCTATTCATAATTCCTTCTTCTTTTTAATTTTTTAATTGTGATAAAAACTCTACAATGAACATCATTAATCAAATTTTGATAAAGGAGAAATTAAAATTTTATCAGTACATAAAATTCAAATTTTATTCTAAACGCACCTTCGTACCTTCAGTCTGTCTTCCCAATTTCATAACGGCTCTTTTCAATCAAGATTCCAGACAGCAAATTAATTTGTGTGGTTCTGTGTTATCACTGTTAAAGTGAACTCAACCTCACTTTATTCATTTTAGAATAGACTTTTTCCCCACCAGGTTCACTGATGTTATATGATATTGCTTATTATATTAGAATATCAGTTTAGTTTCAAAACCTAGCTCTGCATTCTGATGCCAGGTCCTTCGGTGTGCTAATAGTCTCTGTGCTATCAGTATTTTCATCAACAAAATGGGGTGATATTAATTTAGAGGTTCATTTTATATTAAAATGTCACAATAAATGTAACTGCCTAACAATTAAGTGCTCAAAGTTACCACTTACTCATTATAAGAGATAAGTGGCATTGATACTATCAAATTAGAAAATATTCTCTTATTTCTAACTATTGATCTCTAGAATCAGTTATTTAAAAGAAGATTCTAGTTATAATTGTTCTTAATGAATTATTTTTTTGCTTGGCATGAAATTGTTGACTTGTGAGATAAAGAATTGCTTGATCTTTTTTCTTAAAATATTTATGATTTGGTCATAAATCAGCAGCAACTGAAATATTAGCTTGTTGTTCTACAATTTTTTTCTGATAGCCTCCAATCTCTTTATACCATTAATAAGTAAAATATGATCAGTCAGTGCTTCAAATATCTCCTTCCTATTGCAGTTAAATTGAAAAAGTGAATTTTTTCTCTTAACTTTTATTCTGATAACATATACTAAGTAGATTATGGCTGCTGGGGTAATATGTAAGTGTGATATCTTCAAAATTAAAAAACAATTTGATTTTCATATTTGAAAAATAATCTTCAAAATATGAATGGGACTCTGAATTAGATTTTCATAAGCATCATTTAGATTTCTATTCTAGATGTCTTATTTATACAAGTCCATCTGCAGTCACTATCTCATTGCTGAAAAAAAATTCATGGATTCTCAGAAAGGTATAGTTTTAATAATTTGTGAGTGAAGAAACAAAAATCCCAAATTGGAGCTAAATAACTTGTTAAATTAAAAATAAATTCATTGTAAACAGATCCAGGGCTGAGTTTAGCTTACTGATTTAAAATCCTTGTACTTTTTAACACAAAAATAACCAGAATTATATTTTGATTATACAACTTTATTTCCAAAGTTTTTGCTATGATTCATCTAGCAAAACTAAGATGCTTACTCTTTTTCTTAAGTCTGCACAACAAAGTTATTAGCCATATCTAACTGTTATCACAGCCATCCTTTAAAGTGATTGGGTAAAGCAAAATTTGATACTGTAATAGAAAACATTACAGAAGCAGAAAACAGTATTTTATATGATGACTTTAACAATATCTCAACTAATAAATTGGCTGTCATCCTTGTCCAGCATGGAGATAAAGGGAATGAGAACATGTAGATACCCTTTTTGGCATGCCAGTTTGCAATTACCCCATGACAGAGCATAGTTTTACTGTGATTGATGAAACATTTTACAGGGGAAAAAAAAAGATTTAAATGGAGGAATCTTATTAGACTTTGAAATGACATTTCCAACAATAATGTTAGGGGGGAAATAAATGTGAAATCGTTTTAAGCAGATAGTAAGAATGCAACCTAATCCAAACTACCTAGAATGTCCTTGCTGTTTTCACTTAATTTTACAACGTATGTGGGGATGTAAACAGCTTAATTCTAAGGTTATTTTTGTAACCTTTTCTGCTTTGTACTTTGATCAGAAATAGTGAAATAAAAATGAGATGTCTTTAAGACTCCAGTGACTTGTCAAAAAAGGATGTCATTAAACATAAAAATATGCAGCAACTCCATATTCTAGAAAGCATAGAGTGATAAAGAAATGTACATTATATAGTAATATCAGATCGCCATGATCTTGAGCATTCATTTTCAAGTTGGACAAAGTTTTTGAATCAGCCTCCTTTGCACTTAAGCATTCGTATCTCAAGTTATATAATCAGTTTTACCATTCCATAGTGGGTCAGATCACTGGTCCAGAAAATAAGGCATCATGTCTTTTCCCAGGGTCTGTACTATTAGCTAAATCATCTTCACACAGCTCAGTGTACCTAACCAGTGGTATAAGGCTACAAAACTGATGAAGGAGAGCAATTTCTAACTGACCCTTAAGGCAATTATTTTAGGGCTGAAAGCGTGATATTTGATTACATCTAGTATCATTTTCAATTTAAATAGCTATAAATTACTCATACTTTTTTGAACAGTGACAATTTTTAAGTCAGTGAACACTTCTGACAATTGAGGAACTATCCATATATTTATTATATGCCCCAGAAAAATAGTGCTTCTTTGATTTCTTTAATTATTTCTTGGCAGCCTTGATTTTTTTTATTATGTACAAGTGTTATTTTTATTGTTTTTAGTAAGACATTAAGTGTAGCAGTCAAGTGACTGACAATTTGAGAACAGTCAGACTTGAAGGATAAGATAAAAGTTTTGTGGCTTATTTTAGGATAAAGACAGAATTATCATAAAGTATAAACAAATTTTGTATTTAATTTTACTAATCTGAAAAATTAAGAACAAAATACCTTGATATACAGGTCCAATTACAGGTTTTTATCTGAAATAGACTTCAGCAGGCAGAAAAAGAAAATATTAATCATTTCTTGGGAGTAAGAATGCCAGTCATAAGAAGAGTCTCTTCAGCTTCCTTCTGGGCTCAGTGGAGATTAGGATCAGATAGGGAACACAAACAGGTACACAGATTAACAAAACTGGGTTATGTAAGGAAAAGTAGAGTACAAATTTCCTACTGAGCAACACATCTCTATGCTGCAGTTTGAATACTGTGATTTTTACCTCTTACAAATGCTATACCAAGTTTTATACAGTTATTTAATTAAAGGGAATGACATATTTAGATCTGGGCAAAAAAGAAAATAATATTTTGAGTAACTTATTTATTGTGTGTCTGGTACATGCCAGATATTTGCAGATAATATACATGCAAAAATCTAGACACAATAATTTATCTTTTTCCTTAAGAACCTCACAGTTTAAAATAGGGGACATTGTTATAAAGAGTTCATCAACTTATAATAATAAATGTCAAAACCATATTTTAATAATAAAATATGAAAACAAATTTTCACACACACTAGAACTTTGTATATTGTTTCTTAAGAAAAAGCAAGTTTCCATGATCTTTTTTTTCTTTGATTGGCACCATATTTTTTATTAATCAAGTTTCATTGAAGATTTTTGCATCTCTGAACATAGATCTAAAAATCCTCAAAAAATATTAGAAAAATGAATTGAAAATATTTTAACGGAATCATATACAATGCCCAAGTGGGATTTATTCTAGGAAAGCAAGGATGGTTCAACATATGTAAATCAATAAGTCCAATATACCATTCTAAGAAAAAGGAAGGACAGAAATAATGTGATTGTTACAACAGGTACAGAAAAAAGCATTTGATGTAACTCAGCATCCTTTTATGATTAAAAAGCATTCAACAGATTCTATTTGAATGGAAAGTACTTAAATATATGAGACAAAACCCAATTTTATTCCAATAGAAAAAAACCTGGTTATGATACTTAGTGAAATAAGCCACACAGAAAAACAAATATTTTTAGTTATAAGCACTCAAAGGTGGTAATGAAAAACAAAACATGAATTAAATAAAACAAAAATTAAATATTGGGCTATAAGACCAATTTGTGTTAATTAAAAGGAAAGGAATAAATG
Source organism: Uropsilus gracilis (assembly GCA_004024945.1). Taxonomy (NCBI): domain Eukaryota; kingdom Metazoa; phylum Chordata; class Mammalia; order Eulipotyphla; family Talpidae; genus Uropsilus; species Uropsilus gracilis. Next base: position 87,482 of record PVHY01002087.1, on the reverse strand, counting down.
CAGTGGGTGAATCAGGACAAAAGGGACAATTGTGTGGAGGGTAGAATTGGACTTTTAGAGGTGAACAGAGTGTACAATATAACATAGTATATAGAGAGTATATAGTATATAGTTGAGTTTCTGTGATGCACACTTGAGATATAATATTCTATTACAATATTGCCTCAATAAAAACTTAGTTTTTTTGTTTAGATTCATATAACTGTAGATTTTACATTTACATATGTCCTCATCATTATTGACTTTATTTTGTATATAATGAGTTATATGTCAGGTGTGAAAGTATATGTAATCATAAAGATGGAAAATCATTGAAATTAAATTTTTGTAATCTTTCTCTAAAAAAATAAAAACCAAATATAGTGAAATACATGAGTGACATTTTATTATGTTTTTTAAGAATGTGTGATTTATGGAAAACAGCTAAAGAATAAGATGCCCTGACTTTTATGATCCTGACTTTGCCAAGATAAAGTTTATGCTTGGAAGGAGAAGACAAGAAAAGGAATTAAAGATGTGTTCAGTGTGGATCCACAGGAGTCTTGTAAAGTGATGATGTGAATAAAACAGAAATTCAGGGAGGCAAAGACTGTCATCTTTGAAGAGCAAGGTAATAAATTAAAACTGCTCATATTGAATAAAAAGAAATGTTGAGAGAGATAAGTAGGACTATGTAGCACCTATTGAATTAAAATACAGAGTGAGATCAAAGGTGGAGAAAAAAAGAAACAATGTCCCCTTGAAGATAATACTTGAAGAAGAGAGAATGAGTATGATGCTCAAACTATAACTCATTGGGAAACTTGATCTCACTATTTTTGCCTGTGAAACTGCAGAGTCATGTTGCCCAGGGTACCACAGATGCAAGCAATCCCCTGCCTCAGCTTCTCACAAAGCTGGGAATACAGGTGTGCACCACCACGCCCAGCTTTTTTTTTGGAGACTGGTCTCGCTACATGCCCCGGGCTGGACTCGAACCACAATCCCTGGTCCCAGCTGCAACTTCCTAGGCTGCCACCTACAGGCATGCACCACCATGCCCAGCCCCAAAATCAACATGTTTTAAAGCACTACTGAGATTATGTTGAAATGAAAATATCAGAACATAATACATGAAAGAAATATATTTTTAATGGAAAAATTTCTTCAATCTGCATATAAAAAAGTATCCTATGTGGGTGTGTGAAAGTACTTTTATTATATGTGATTGCAAAATAATAAATAAAGGGATGCTTGCAAAACCTTACCCAAGGAAATGCATGGTAAAGGGGAAATTTTATGACAATACATAAATTTTGGAACTCCTTGTCCAGATCACATTTGACTCTGTAAACTACATGGTCAGGAATACTGGATAGTTGTTAAGTCACTTATTGAGGGTGCTGGGACTGCAATTATTGTTTAAAGGATAGATCATAGTTTGTGTGGGTTTTGTTTTTTTTTTTTGTCAGATTAATGTCCTATTCCAAGGACCTATGTTTGCCAAGCTCCTGTTCTAAATATTTTGGAAAGCTAGACTTTATTAAAACATGTATATAAAATCATAAACTACCATAGATACCAATAAAATTTAAAAAACATCTGTAAAGCTTTTACAAAATGTAATAGTTAGAAAAATCTTGCTGCAGGCAGATGGTTCTTAAAAAGTCACGTTTTTATTATTTCTATGAAATAGCTCATATGAGGTTATGCCTTGAAGTAAGTCTCTTTCTTAAAAGATATTAGGATTAGTTCAACTAGTAAGCAGTGGAAAATGAAATTCAAATTTGTGTTTTGTAGGATGTTTCACTTATTAAACCTTAGGTTATCTAAAGTTAGTCAGTATCCATCATAATGTTATTTGAGTGGCTATACATTATCAGATAATTCAAATTATTTTCATTTGACATTTAGAGTTTTGCTCATTCTTTCCTTTAGATTACTTTCATGCATATTCTTGTATATCCATTTTGTCATATCCTGAATGTTAAAATTATTACTTAGTACACATACTTAGGATGATTATACTGAGTATGCTGCATAGTTATAGAAATTAAAAGCATCTTCATTAACTCTTCTTATACATTTATAAGTATATAGTCATCATCCATTTAAGTTTATATATTGCAGTTACAGCTTTCCTTTGTGTTGAGGTCTGTCTTCTGAATTCATGAGAATGCTTTCTTGAACATTTCCTTCAAACAGCACATGGGTCAGCTAGTGTCTGGATTCATGTATTACTACAAATGTTTTTTACTCTAACAAATGAAGTATTGTTTTAGCTAGTTAGAGAATTAAGAGATCACAGTTATTTTAGTTTGGTGTCTTACATATGCTACCCCATTGTTTCTCACTTATGTTAGTGATAATCTGATACTGATACATGGTAGTGATACAGTTATAAACTGTACTGGTGCCAAAATATCCTGGTGGGCAGAGTCTGAGAGAAAGACCCATGTGAGAGAAAATGGGAAGTGGAAAGAGAGGGCATGTAAAAAGGAAGGAGCAGAGAGAGAGAGAAAGAAGGAGGAGAGAAAGAGATGAGAATGATGGACTGATGGAACAGGTCATGTGACTTGGCCAAGGGAAGCCCCCTGGAAGAGTGAACTGGTGGTGGCAAGAAGCCACATAGTGGGAGAGTGGCTGGCAGACACATAGCCAGCGTGGAGTCAAAAGCCTGAAAGGCAGACTGGGGGTATCCAGGGGCTGCTGAGGGCAGGTCTGGTGAATATGGCCAAATACAACCAAAGGTGGGCCTGGTAAAAGAAATGCATGGAACCGCAGCAAGGAGGCATATTTGGAAAACTGATTTGGGGTCAGCATTTTGTTGAAGCAGTTTGAAGAGCCTTGAAGCATAACAGCACTGGAGAGAAAAGCAAAGAGAAGATGTGGGAGAAAGACTGGACTTTGCAGAAATGCCTGCCTTGGGTTTGGAGGGGCAAAGGGGCACCATCTTGGACATGTGTTTGGTACTTTTAGACTAAATGGTAATTAGGGTAAGATAACTAGCCACTTGCGGCATTAAGGACTTTTTTTCTCTATTAAGGACTTTGACTTTAAGGACTCTTGTTTTCCCTGTTGAATACCCTTGTTAATGAAACCTTGTTTAAACCACTTTTGTCTGGCAGCTGCTACAGGCAGATGTGAACTTGTGACTTTTAGCAGCTTCTGCCCCTTTTAGACCCAATATCAATACTATCCTATTTTTTTCTTTATAATTTGGCAATGTTTTGCAATTTGGAGCTTACAGGATTTTTCTCACTGTCATTGACTTGATTTTTTCCCTTTGAATGCATATTACTGTAATAATTAAAAAACTCAATTAAAGTAGTTTCTCACAAACTATTTTATAACTATCAGTTAAGTACCAGGAAAACTATGGTTATTTTCTTGATAGATAAAATGGCATGAAATTGTTTTCATTTCATATTTGTTGTTACCATTTGGAAGAAATAGGTGAGAATTTATTCTACTTTTTGCATCCCATGTACAAAAGAGGCGGTTTTCAGTGCCTGGAGAAATAAAATGGTTTCTCTACATTCTATTCGCCTACTCTACCTATACTTGGTTTTGCTTGTTTACTCAAAAAAAAGTGTATTAATTGTTCAAACAAAGGGCAGACCAAATAATGATAACAGTATCAAATAGGAAAACTTTCTTAAGTGTCATATTCCCTTAGATAATGAGAATATGCAAAAACAAAAGAGGCCCACCATTCTTTAGATGCCTCCATCCCCAGACACACATATTTTGGTGACAGACATTCTGATAAGAGAAAATTTGATCAATAGTCAAAAGACATATTTTCACTTTCAAAAAAACTTGAAATGATTTTTCCTACTTCAGTTAAAGGAACATTTTGCATTAAGGAAATCTTAAAATATAGTAGATACTTGTATAAACTATTCCTGTATTGCTGTGCGCCATTTGCATACCAGAAGAGTCATTCCAAACAAGATAAGGAAAATAAGGAAAAAATCTCTCACTCTCTCTCTCTCTCCTCTCTCTCCTCTCTCTCTCTCCTCTCTCTCTCCTCCCTCCCTCCCTCCCTCTCTCTCTCTCTCTCTCTCTCTCTCTCTCTCTCTGATTAGAGACCACCCCTACACTACCCTTCCCTCAATTACTCTTTGCTTTAGAATGTTAATTGTTTCTCAGGCTTGCTTGTCTTCCATGGAATTCACCAGGCCCTCCTCTTCCTTTTGTTAATAAAGTTGTGTCATGGTTCATACTTCCATTTGATCCCCGACTGTGGCTGGGCCATCTCTTCTCATCAGTTTATTTCTCATACTTGGCGTCTGGCCGCCAACACTGTATAATTTTACTTTCTTTACTATGAATTCTAAATTTTGCATTGGGTATATCTGACTTTTCCTTCACAAAATTGAACTTATTCAATTTTATGGAAAACATGGATTTGCACTGTTTTATAATCAATAGTGGAAAAGTGGTGAATATGTTATCAATATTGGATTTATTTTATATGTCTGCATCATTAATTCTGCATATATGTGTGCCTGTATGAATAAGGAATAGGTTAAGTATTTATCATATTCAGATTCTAGCCTGCATTCAAAACTCAGGTAGAGCAAAAGAAATTCCCAGAGGGGAAGAAGAAAAATATAATTTATGTCTTTGGTACATTTTCTTGTCTTATATAGAAGATGGTAATAACATCAGTTTCAGAGTGGAAACAATAACTCCATTACTTTTCTTGACTGACTGAACCCATTTTAGCTTCATTTTAGTTTTCCTTTTTTTCCCCCCTTCTGCTGATCTTTACTTCCCCCCTTACCTCTGTGCCAATATGTATACCTTGACATTCAAAGGACTGTTACAAGCCATGGAAAACCCAAAATTAAGAGGTTAGTAATGATGATTTTATAAATTCACTAGAGTGCTGAATGTAAGTGAAAAATTGCCAATGCTACTAAAAACAAATGAACACAGCAGCCTGTCTTGAAGAGAAATATAAGGGAAAAAAAAAAAAAACCTTTCTGCCTTTCTCCACCTTTGGCATACAGGGCCTTTTTCACAAGGAATCACAGAAAGGCTATAGCCATTTTGGTGCTTAAATTTACAGAGTTTTAGTGGCAATAGTGTTCAGAGGAGATATGTGCTTAAGAGTGATGTGTTTCTGTCAATGACATCTCAAGTGCCAGAAAAGAGAGAGGACTATTTTCTGTTTTTAATTATATTTTATCCTCTGTAGTAAATAGAACAATGTAATACAGACTGAAACCTTACTTAGAATCTGTAATGCCAGTCTTATAAAAACAGTAAAATACCCTTTTGTTATGCAGAAACTAATACAAATAAAATGTTTTGTTGCCCCCAAATCACTAGTATGTCTCAATATCACTCTTAAATTTAGAGCATTTGATAGATGCCCTCTAGCTGGACCTTGTTTAGAAGCATACTTTATGAGAGATATACTTCAATTTTGTAAAATTACAATTTTGTAAAATTACAATTACAATTTTGTCTTTGGAACCAGACAATTGTAAGTATAAGAAACATCCATATTGTTTCTTTTAAAAAGTAATGTTATTACTGTTGACTACTAACTGTTGATAATTTTATTATACTGAATTTTTTTCATGTTGAAAAGTGAACTTACTCTCTTAAATGTCAGCAAATTTCTCTTTGTTTTCCCTGTGCAAGTAAGTGAATCCAGTTACCCAAATAAATCCCTCAAAATCAGAACTTGAGAGTTATCCTTCTTTCTCTCTCTTAAACTAGCTCATATTCAATTAGTATCAAAGCCCAGTTAATATTTCAACAATGTTTTATTATTAAAGTATTTAAATACACAGAACTAAAAAAAAATCTATATATATGCAATACCCACATGACATTTTCAATTCATGCTTAATATACTTTAATACTATTCACTTAACCTTCTCTCCCCAGAGCACTGACTCGAAACCTAAATATTTCTAAAATACAAGTCACCCTTCTTTCTCAATTCTACTTTGGTTCTTTATATTTTACCTTATTTTATCTGATCTACCTGGACCATAACTATATTCCTTTATATTTAAAACATTTTTGAAGTTCAAACACAATCAGGTTTCTCCACTACATAAAATTTAATAATGATAGCACCCTTTACACTATGAATATGGTTCAAGTATTCAGCAAGTTTTTTCTCAGTTTGAACCATGTCAACATGCACAGATTCTTGCCTTTCAGTCTTCATGCTTAAACTCAGTTTGCAGCAGTATAATTCTCTAAAGTAGCACCTCCTTCAGATCTCCTTCAAAACTTTCTGGCCTTTGGGGGAAATTCTTGCCTTTGTTTGAATGGATTTGGGGGGTTTAAATGGGGCCTGAATGGATTTTTGTTTGCCTAATTTTCTTCATATTCTTCAATACCTAAATCAAGTGTTTCTCCCACTTCTAAACCTCCTTGCAAATCATCTTCACTCCTTTATTCTGAGAACTTGCTAAGAAATCTAGATTCAACTCTCTGCTGTCACTTGACTATTAAAGCCCTTCTTTACTTGCTACATAACTACATTCTAATTTGTCCACCTGCTGTAGTAGTCATGGATCCTGCTATGTTATACCAGCTAGAAGCATGCATTTCTTTCTGTCATTCTCAATTCAGTGCTTTAGAGATGAGCCAGAGTCAGTTTTGAGGCAGAGACAATTTAGTCTCAGTCCTTGCAAATTTCGTTTTCCTGGCCTAAAGCCTGCATTGTAGTCATGTTCTGTCAGATACTTTGTCAGGCTAAGAAATATCTGAGCTTGAGACTTCTCTTTGTGTTTGTTGAAACTGGAGGTTTTGGAGCAGCACTGTATGTCATGCATCTGGCATAGTCAATTCAAACAGCAGTGGAGACAAGAAGAATAACCCTGGAACACACCTGTCCCCAATGATCACTCTGTGATCAGTGATCACTCTACATCAGTGAATGTAGATTACAGTAAACTGAAGAAACTCCAGACTTATAAATGAAATGTTTCACTTTAACACTGCTAAAAATGAAGTCTTCCAGAAGTCATCTGCACACTTTTCCACTTAACCAGGAAATATTCTCCCTCTTAATGCTTGCAATCATGTTGATGTAATGGTTTGGTATTTACACTTATTAATATCTGAAACTTGGTTTATGTCAATATTTAAAAATTAGTTTTTGCTAAAAAAACTATCAGATATTCTCCTTATTAAAAATTTTAAGATATTTCAAAAAATCATCAAAATTTAACAGCATTATAGTAATTTGTTCAAGTAAAATTCTAATCTAAATATTCATATTATAATTCTATAAGAAGAATTAGATACAGAGGTTCAGAGACTAGATAACAACTAATAAATTGATTTGATATTGGAATTATGAACACAAAAGAAGCTGTTTCTGTATTCCTATAGTGAACATTTCCAAAGAAACTTTCTCCTTGAAAATTAATTATGAAGTTGGATGCTAGAAAGTTTTAAGTTTTTTAAATAATTCATATTTATATATTGCTTCACAAAGATAATTTCTTGCCTATCTCTACTATCTTGAGGGAAGAGGAAAGGTTGCTTTCAGAAAAATGGTATTTTATGGAACAAGATTTGAATCAGACCAGTAGGGAATTCATCCATATTGTGTATCCACTCCAGATGATTGGGAGATAGATAGGAAATATTTTTATTCCAAATTCTTGATAATGAATTTGAGGTTAAGTACTCAAAACCACACAGTAGGGAAAAAAAAACACAAAAATCAATGGCTATCTTTGTTTTGTGTGTCAAGTTAATTCTACTTACTAAAGATGAGAAAAAGTATGTTGGAGTCAAATCACAGGTTGGCATATTAAGTTTTAGAAATACTAATTTTCTAAACTACAGGTGATATAAAGTGACTCATTTTCTTGGAATGTGGCCATAGTTCCAACCAAGGGAGGCCTTTTTCTCTGTATTTTTGCATATCATTTTTGCAGCTATAGACCACAAGGGATACAGTCTTCATCATTCTCTATATTGCCAATAACTGATTTGAGAGCACAATTCCTTTTGAAGTTAATATAAAGTTCTCCCTGTATGCTGTGAAGGGAGTCACATTTTAAGATAAAGATTGAAACTTTTATTTTAATAAGAACTCAATTATATGTCCCTGTGTTAACTTACTTTAGAATGTGAACTCTGATAGCAGGGCACAGATCCTGACTTTTGATTAATTTTTACTTATTTCCCAGTATAGACACATTCACATTTGGGAACTGGGAAACCTCATAAATATTTGAGTAACTGAATGATTGAATCAAACCAAGGTTTGTGAAATATTTTTAACTTGATTAGATATCTGTGTTCAATTTTGGGCTACTCTCAGTTAGTTTAGTAGTCTATTATCTTTTGAATACATATATAGACATAATTGTTTGCTTTCTAAATATATATATATACACACAGTTATATAGAGTCATATATCTATGCAAAAATACATAAATTAATAATCAAATGCACACATGATAATAACACTATTACTGTCCAACATTTTCAATAGGTAATTCTCAATTTATCTTATTTTCTTATCTCAGGCAATTTTCCTGAACTCCAATCACATTTCAAATTAGGTGTGAAAATACGTGACAAAATGCAAAATCCAAATAGTGTTTTAAATATGTTTTTAAATTTTTTTAAGTTTTGATTCTTCTAAGTGAGGTGTGTATTAACCAGAATCACCATCCAACCTTTTATTGTATGGAACTTGGTGGTGTCAAAATTTAAGTTACCTGCCTGGTCTGTAAAAGCTTTTAAGAGCTTTGTTCTTGTAAATCTCTAAATTGTTCTGGCCTCCCTAGGGGGAGCTCAAAATTCTTTTCTTGCTATTCTACCCTTCTTTACTCAAGAATGAATAGGATCACATACTGGGAATTAGAACTTCCAAGGGGACCAATGGGTTATAATTTAAACCTGTCAGAGAGGTACTTGTGCTAAGGTTAAAAAAGGGGAGGAAAAAAGACCTGATGTCATAACTATGTAAAAAAAATCTTAGGTGTAGTGCCTGGTCTGACTTGCTCTAGAATTTGAAAAAATTGATAGACTTCTCTTGGCTGACTGGTTTTTCTCTTGAATTTTTTTTTTTAACCAAGCAATTGAATTGACAGTCTGGAAAGAATAGAGATTTGAGTGTATACTCACTAAAACACATGCTAGGTATCACTTCTATTGCTTGTAGTATCACTTACAAGCTGTATGCCTTAGGGCAAGGTAATCCAACTTTTTATATTTTCATGTTACCATTTGTTCAGTGGAAATAATGTCTGTCTCATAGGTTTTATAGGAGGATTGAAAATGCAAGTCAGATGATGAAGTGATAAGATAGGAAGCTACCTTACCTTATCAGGTAAAAATCAGGTACAAGGTGAAAATACATAAATTATACTACTTTCTTTTTTGTCCTTGGCAGCTTTCAATTGTCCCCTTAATATGTAAAATTATACCTAGACACATTATGAATATGTAATGCTACTTTTATATTATAAATAAGAATAATGCATCTAGAATTTATATTCCTTAGCATTAAGTATTTTTAGAATGTATATGACTTTTAACATTTGTCAAAATTTTCAAACTGTTGATGGAAAATATTAGGAAATCATCTAAGTTCCATATAAACAATGTTTTAAATTGATATGTCTACAGATGATAATGAGTGTGGCAACTTAACCCAGTCCTGTGGTGAAAATGCTAATTGCACTAACACAGAGGGAAGTTACTATTGTACATGTGCACCTGGTTTTAGATCCAGCAGTAACCAAGAGAGGTTTATCACTAATGATGGAACTATCTGTATAGGTAAGTGCAATATCTCATTTAAAATTTTTACCTATTTTTATTGCCTATTATACTACTCTCTTATACTATTTTATTATACCTCACGAGGTATATTAAATAACATTCTAATCAAATTTTGCAACTCTTTAAATGTACCCTCGTTGTTGCTAAATATGTTCAGAAATCTCCTTATATTTTCAATGCTGTATAATCATCACTATGGAATTTTTATCCAAAGATATAAAAAAGAGGTCTTATTTTTGAGAAAAGGATACAGCTTACAAAATAAATTTGTGAACCTGTGAACTCTAGCCAAGTGGCCTAAATAGAGTAAATATTCATACTTTAAAATAATGTGTCAACAAGAAAATTATCATTTGCATCACAAAACAGTGATGCACTTTGAGATTTTGAGATGGGCTCTATATTTTCTTGAAAAAAAGTTCAGGTAGGACAACAACCACAGCTTTGGATCTGGAAAGCATTTTCTATTTCCAAGGATATGTCATGGATCATTGACATCTCCCACATTGAACTCAGTTGTGAAAATTCAAGTTTTGCAAGTACATAAATGATTTAAACAATGAGAAAATTATACTATTACTATTGAATGATAATTTTAACTTCTGTGTTTGCAACAAATATTTTATTGAGCTATAACATTACTAAATAATCCAGAAATAAGAAATCTGAAATTTTTTCCAGAAAACACAGTATCTCAATCTTTGTTTTTCTCAAGCCTATATATACTCTTGCTAGCAACCTACACAGAAAGATGCATAGTGTGTTTATTTACCTTTAGCATTTACACTCTAATTATGTAGCTTTATAAGCTTTACTAGAAATGTTCTAGAGAAGAAGCCTAACTAACATCTTAATCATTGGAATCTAATACAATTTGTACTTTCATTCCCCATTGTCTGCAGAAGGCATCTGTCTTTTCATCTGATCATACTTACTTTTAATATGTCTCAATTCACAAAGGGTTATGTATCTCTATTCATGTTCCTTATGAGTAAAGAATTCCTACATGAGAAAAAAAGATCAATCACAGACACAGAGGACAAACACACAAAGATGACTGAATACCAACATTCTGTGGAGATATAAATTTATAGCTTAAGACTCTCCCAATTTTCATTAACAAGAAAGGTGTCACCCCAAATTTTCCTAATTCCCTTTTAAGTGCTTTCAAGTAATCAACAAACACAATAGCTATGCTAAATAAAACACAATAAATATAGTATCCAATATTACATCCCTCGGTTTCTGCCTATTTCATTTTATTCCGTGAAAAACTCATACTCTGAACAATTGCTGTTACACATCAATTTTGTTGTCTTAAGGATTAAGCTCTTTTTAAAAGCAGGGCAGCTAATTTTTTTCCAGTTAAAAATGTTTTCCAGCTCTATACTAATTTTCATTGTACATGGTCATAACCTGAAAGGAATTTCAACAGAAAATCAAACGTCTATTCCCAGTCTACATTAGTGTATAATCTTGCACTATTTGCCTGTGATTTGAAATTTTAGCTGATGGTTAAATTTGGCAGGTCTAGTTGTAGGATGAATTATCAGGGTGTTTCACTCTTCTGCCATTAACCCTTTTGATCAGCACCTGTAGTATTGTGCCCTCCCCATGATTGTGCACACATAGGGTATGATTGCTTGGACCTTGAAGGAGGAGATAAAAAGGAAACATCCTCATGTTTCCCTTGGTGAATGTGAACACTATAGCCATGAGCTGGGCACGGTGGCTCGTGCCTGTAAGCTTCAGCCTATGAAGCGGCTGGGGCTAGGGATCGTAGTTTGAGTCCCGCCTGGGGCACATAGTGAGACCTAGTTCCAAAAAAATAGCTGGGCCTGGTGGTGCACGCCTGTAATCCCAGCTACCTGGGAAACTGAGGCTGGGGATTGCTTGAGTCAGTGGTACCCCAGACAACTTGAGCTTGTGATTCCGTGGGCAAAAATAGCGAGACCAAGACCTAGTCTCAAAAAAAACCCAAAAAAACAAAAAACACTATCTCCATGACCAGCAAAAGTACACAAAATGCAACTAAATACAACTAAAGAATACATCTGTTAAGGTGCTACACATTTCAACCTATAGACAAAAAGATAAAAAGAGGCTATTAGCACCAGTAGATGATTCATCAAGTCAGCTACTAAAGACCCTGCTGTGTGCAAGGGGAGAACCACCTTATTCCACTCACAGCAATCTACATTCCTCACCAGGACCTATCAGGCTTTTCTAGCCTTCTCTGGCTGTGGTCTATGTCACAAGTCACGTAGTACATCCACCACCCAGATGCACTCTGAGACTGGTGACATAAACTTTCCCTGAGGGTAGTCACTCATTCCCCAAGGGTACTTTCATTGATCAGTTTGGGGTTTTATACCCATCAATACAACTAGCAGACCCCAGAATCTTCCGTGGGTTCCTATATTACCATCTATTCCCTGTGGATAAGTTCCTCATTCTATTAAACATGAACAGGATCTCCCTCTCAGTCAGGATTGGTGGCAAATGGTCCTCCAGGTACAGTACATGTGCCTGGGACCTGGAGTTGTCCGCTTTCCTCATCTCAGCAGCCTGTCTCCTTATGGGAGTGAACCTCTAATCCTCCTACAATTGTTTCCACAGTTCTAACAGATAAGCAAGCATTGGGCAGTGCATGTATTTTAGCATGATCCATGCCTGCTCTCACTAGATCCACTACATCTGTGTACTGGTGACTTTCAGAAGCTTGCTTGCCCCTTTATAGCATTCTTTTCAGTTACTCAACAATTATCTGTATTCCTTTCTGAGCTTATCAGCTCTGGACCTCACCCAAGCTGGCTGCAGTTGCAATGATGCCATGTATCCAGTGTACCACATGGGGGGGGGGGGTTAGACTTGCCATAAGGGACCCAAATAAGGATGAAGGAGTACTTTTCATTACTATGTCCCTCATTCCTGCTGTGAAATGTTCATGGGCCATGAGCATTTACATTAAACATGCTGCATGCCAAGTTCCCAAAGTACTTGCACCAGCTCAGTGTATGTTTGTCATCTACTCACAGTTCCTGGAATGGTTCCCTCATCGATGCACACTGTTCACACAGCAACCATGACCTATTGAAAGAGAGAATGGTCACCCAGCCATACCACTGACCATTCTGTACCCATTGTCTCAATGATGGGTACAAGGTAACTGAGGTCATTCTCTATCTCTTGTGGGGTGCAAATGGTTATGTCCTCTCCCATAAACACAACAGCCAAGCTAGAGGGTCTCCTGTTTACCCAAGACCACCAATTCTGCTTGGGTGTATGGGTGATACATGATAATGGTGTGTTCTCCAGCCACCTAGCAGCCTGATCCCCTGGGCCCAAGGGCCATTGTTTCATTTTCTGTGTCACCACAAGGTTAGCCTGGAACATCAGGCCAGTTTCCTCCTCCCCTGCTCCTGCTTCTTCCCCCTGAAGGAGTCTGGCATCTCCCCTGCTCCTCCTTCTTCCCCATGAAGGAGTCTGGCATCTCAAACAGTGATCACTCTTTCAGCATGGACTCTTGCATAACTGTTAGAAACCGCCATCCCATAGACCCTGCCACCTCCCAGGCACTTTATTTCTCAAGGACTCCTATATGTCACACAGGGTCCATTCCAACTTCCATGGGAATCTGTCTACCTCTGGACATTGATGGATATGTGTCCACTGAGAGAAGACATTGGCCACCAAGTACCACCTGTTTGTGGTCGGCCACCCATCACTGTATTTTCAGGTCTTGAAAGACTCCATGTCTCTCTGCATGGGACCATCCTGCTGTCTATACCACTTGCTTTGGCAAGCAGCAGGCCAGGCAATCTGACTGGCAGTGTAGGGGTGGGAGCAGGGCTGAAAAGAACTGGGAGGCAGGCAAGCCCCCTAACCCTCAGACCTCCCCAGGAATATTTACACTATTCTGAACTCTCACTTGTATTCTTTTGGTAATCTCCCAGGGCTTTTCTCCCCTTTTCCCATTCTCTTGCACTCTCTAATTCCCTTTGGCATTCTCCCAGTGCTCTCCTCCCCAGAGTATCACTGTCCTTTTAGGCCCAGGTGTACACACATGCAGACATCCATTGGGCCCAGGCATGTACAATCATGAAAAGGGTACAATACCATGGGTGCTGGTCATAACAGCTAAAGTCTGAAAAAGCCTAACCAATTCATTGATCTTATACCTTTGCTCACTATTACAAGTCCAATGAAGATATTGCCAAGGTCTCTGATATTCTTCTTTCGCTGCTAAAACTGATAATGAACCTACTTTGATTGGGATGGTTGAAAAATACTGGTATTATAGTCATTAAGAACCTCCATAAATAGATAATGAAAAGCTAAAATTCAGGGCAAGAAGTAACTCAGGTGAAATTCTTGACCTTTAGTTCACACTTAGATACTATTTTCCACAGATAACGTAATTGACACAGAAGGCTTTGGGCAACATTTACCACCAACCATCATTTTCTTCCCCTTGGAAACAGAATGTAACTTCTGTTGCCCATCACCCAAGAAACCTGGTTCCAGATTCCAGTTTCACAAATGGGAAATCTGAGGCATCCAGTAGTATGGGAGGGGATCCTCCCAAAGCCTCATGAATAAAAGCCAAAAACACCTTCATGCTTACTGTGTACTTAAGAGCAGTGTCTAATGCTTATAATTTTTATGTTTTATTGCCTTGGGTACTCTTGACAATCTCAGAATTTTTTCTAGTTTTGAATAATTTCACCATTCAGTTTTGTCTTTGCAAATTACTTCCAGTAATTGAACACTCTATCTCTTCTCTGCAGTCTGTGAGTTAAAAAGCAATAGAAAATTCAGTTATTGATAAAAATTATAAGATTCAAAACAATCATATGAGCATATTTGAAAGAAGATGATGGCAAAATACTGCTGTGATGGCTTATTGTAAACATGAAAAATAAGCGCTAATGTATTAATGAAAATAGCAAATGAACTTTTTGATGTGCATGCATAACAAGCAGATGATTGTTATGATGTGCTTACATTTAGCTAAATAAAGTTTTTAGTATGGTCGAGCATTAATCTGGTAATGGAAAAAGTGGGTCAATTCTTAAATATGGTAAGTCACTTCTTGAAATCAGGTCCAAAAGAAAAGGGGTGGGGAAAGCCTTCCAACTTACAAACCCACAGGTTCGTATCACCCAGGCATAGCAGTTGCCACTCAAAATGCAGTTTAACAACAGGGTTTATTAACAAGGGAGTTCTTAAAGCCACAAGTGGCAGTTATCTTACTCCAGTCACCATTCTCAGTCCCAAAGGTCCCAAAGACACAGTCCAAGATGGTGCCCCTCCAAACCTCACAGGTAGGCACTTTCGCAAAGTTCAGTCCTTTCTCCAGTGTCTTCTCATTTCTTCTTTTCTCTCAAGTGTTCTATGCTCCTCCACTTCTCCAAGGTTCTTCAGACTTCTTCCACAATTGCTGATGCACAAATCAGCTTTCCAAATCGCTTGTCATCTCTAGGTACCAGCTTTCCATATCACCTTGCTGCAATGCCATACTCTCCACACTGGCCACTCTTCTGCCAGATACCATTGCTCCTTGTCACCTCCAGCTCGCTCTTCCAGGGGGCTTTTGCCCAACATGGTCACTCAGGCGACTCTTTACCCACCTGCCATTCTCTTCTCTCCTCTCCTCAGAAGTTTCCTCTCACTCATTTCCCCAAAAGTCTGTCTGTTATACTAGTCTCTGCTCCTTCCTTTGTATTTCTCTGCTTGTGGCCCAACTTCCTGTTCTAACTACTTCCTCTAGCAGTTTAACTGCCACACCCACAAGGGGTAGGATGGGGAGGGGCCAATGGCCACAACCCAAGGGTGGGGGAGGGAGACACCTTTTCAGTTGGGCTAAAATAATTACATACTAGCAATTTAGTTATCATTTAAAGAGAGTTCTTTTTCTTTTTTAGAACTGAGGAGTACCAAGACACAGAAATCTAGTCATGCATGCATTTATCAATCTGATTTTTCTAAAGCTACAGATTCAAAAAATCTCTGTTAATAAAAAACATAATATAAATAGAATCACTAGTCTTGATTTGTGCCAATTACATCAGCTATCTTTTATATTTCAGGTACCACTTAAACACCATCATATACATATACTCATTTGTTATGGAAAGGGACTCTTGTTGAAAGATTTTTTTGGAAGTTAAGAAATATGATTGAGAATTTGAATGAAGGTTTTCTATAGTTTTCACCTGTATGATTTTATTAGACGCAAACCTATTGAACTCTGCAAGAGAGAGAGAGAGAGAGAGAGAGAGAGAGAGAGAGAGAGAGAGAGAGAGAGAGAATAATATGCATCTTGCTGTAAAATGACAGTAACATGCATTTTGGCTTAACCAATTTCATCCCACTTGGGGAATCAGCTATTCTTTCAGTATTTCATGGTTCGCTATATTTTTCTAGGTAGCCAAGGAACATAGAGGGATATTATGAGGAATGTGGAAATTCTTTGACGACCCTCCTTACAAAATTGATTGTAGCACTCTCTTTCTCCTTCTCTCCCTTCTCCCTCCTTCCCTCCCTCCTTCCCCCCTCTCTCTCCTTCCTTCCCTCCCTTCCTATGTCCCTCCCTTTCTCCTCTCTGCCACATAGAGTGTGCTCTCTGCTCCTCCTCTCTGCTCTCTCTCCCTCTCTCCACACACACACACACACACACACACACACACACACACACACCACCACACTCACTACAGGACAGAATGCCAGTGCAGCATTCCTTTTCTTTGGGAGTATGAAGCTTAGGTTTGTGAGTAGCCTGCTCTGTGAATATATTGGAGTTGGCAAAAGAAGATGGAATTTTCCACTTTTTCTCTAGGTCTTAGATCGTTAATTGTCTTATTAAATCTAATACCATACACTTTCTTAATAATGGAAATATTTTTTAAAATTTGGCAAAATTCTTACTGCCACTTCCACTTTCTGGTACTGTGAGTTTTAGTGTTTTTTTGAGCCTTTATTGCATTTTAAAGTAAGAAATAAAGATCAGCTTCATTTAAGATAACTAGCTAAATAGCATTTTAAATTGGACTTTGATTATGTCCCTCTTTTTATGGAAGACAGCACTCTGCCACTCTATGTTATTTTTAAATCATATTTTATATTTAAGACTACAGATTTTTTCATTAATCTAACAGAGTCTTTCTAAGATGTCAGAGCTAGGCTGGGAACACAAACCAAAAATTTATATTACTTTAAGATAATGATCTGTACTCTTCAGTTCTTTGGAATCATTCCTTATGCTGGTATAATAGTAATACTGTATAATTTTAAGACATTTTGCTGTAGTGTGTAAAAGTTTGGATTAGGTATATACATTATATGGATATGAAAATAATATTTTATTGTGATTTTGATATATTTGTATGAAAAATCTGAAACTTAATTCTGTACAATTTGCTATTTTATCTGTGATAGTTGTATATTGAGAATTGCAGTAAGATATAATCAGAATACAACAACTTTTAGTGTAATTTAAAACAAATTGAATCACACATTATGTTACACCCTAATTTTTTAAGTTACATGCAAAATGAAGTTTCAGAAAGAAATGGGTCACTCCATTGTTTCCCCCAATTACTCTTTACTGAGCTGTGACAATCTATTTAGTTTAATATTTAAGAGAAAAGAATTCTAAAAGCATTTTGAAAATTGGGCTTTTATTAAATTAGGAATAAATGGTCAATGATGGAAATTGCTTTAATTATTTTATGGGTTAATCATACGATTCAGAAAAGAATTCGAGTTTGATTCATGAATAAATTTTTTAATACACTGTCAAAATAGATTGACCAAATCAGAGTTTTTTTAAAAAATGTGTACCTAGGTTTGCTCTCATTTCCAACTTATATGCTCCTTTCTTGCTTACTGTAAAATTTGATATGAATTCACTAACTGTACATAGTATGATTATTAATGCATGACTGAGGGATACCTAGGAACCCCAAACTGCTAAGAAGTGGCATGGTCTATAAGTCAACGCCAAGTATACACTGAAGTAGAGGAAGCATACTTCTAAGAGTCAAAGATTTTTAGTAGAATAATATGCAGAAAGAGAGAGAGAAGAATTTTAATTGAATAATAGTTTTCTAATAAAACTCCAAAAAATTACCCATTCCCTCATGAGCAAATGTTCAAGTAGGCTTGACATGGTTAAAGTAGGGTCACTGAAGCCCAAAACCTCGCCACAACTCTAAGGTACTTTCTGGCAAGGAACTATGAGAAATGGGTTAGTAGGTCCCACAGAACTGGGGCATGAGAGACTCAAAATTCAAAATATACCACATAATCCAACATTAGGTCAAGATAATTGTTCATTGTCGCTCCCAAGGACCAGGAGCAGCTTCCCCCTGTGTCTTTCACCCATATATCTCTTCCTCCCTTCCATGTATCTCTCCATAACTCTCTTCCACATGTATTTCCATGTATCTCCTCTAAGTCCCCTCTCAAATTTATTTTTTTTTTGTCTTGCATCCATGTATCCAACTTGATCCTCTTTAGCTGTGTCCTATTCAGGATGTCTGGTTCCTGGTATTTTTGGACTTATAGTCCAAAGCAACTACATGTTAGTGGGAGTAGGATAAAGGCTCTTGTTTAGTGTTCTTCTCCATTTCATGTAGATGTATGGATAACACATTTATCGAAAATATAGGAGTGTATAAACATTAAATTAAAAAATGTATTTTTTCAAATATTTCCAGATATAGATGAATGCAGTGAATCTGTAGCCTGTGGTGATCATGCATTGTGTAAAAACATGGTTGGTGGCTACATCTGCTCCTGTGAGAAAGGTTATAAGACATCAACAGGAAAATCACAGTTCACACCTAATGATGGCACATACTGCCAAGGTAAATTATATTCAATTTTATTATTATCTTAGCACTATATAAAATATGTATTGCAATCATTAATAAAATGAGACAATCAAAGAAAATGTCTCATTGAATGAAAGATATGAAGTATGTATTTTATGTACTTAACATATCTTAAAGAAACTCTTACTGAACACAAAAGGATAGTTGTTTGGCATTTGCCAGTAACTGATGAGAATAAGTTGAAGATTTGTGGCAGAGTTTATTGCTTGAATTGAGTGAGAATCAAGTGTAGAGACAGAGAAAACGCTCTCTCCCCTTTCTAAAGGGAGTTAGTATTTGGGTGGACTACAGTATTTGGAAAAGGTGAAAACAGTATGGAACGTCTGGAATCTTGTCTAAGTGGTACAGTGTCACTTTGTTACTAGATCATGTTCAGAAAATGACAGTTAAGTGACCTCTTAGCCAGCAATGCTAATATACAAATACTTATTAATGAATCTGAGTGATTTTAGGACACTGAATATCTTCTTTGTGTACCTTGCTTTAGGGTTTAACTAGTTTGGGTCAGAATATACAGCTAATATTTAACAAAACAAATCATTTTTTTTTTTTTTTGAGACTAGGTCTCACTTTGTTGCCTGGGATCCCAATCCCAGGGACTCAAGCAATTCCCAACCTCAGTCTCTCAGGTAACTGGGGTTACAGGTACCCACCACCAAGCCCAGTTGCTTTTTTGAGACTGGGTCTCGCTATATTGCCAGAGGTAGTCTCGAACCTTGAACTCAAATGATCCTGGCCTCTTGCCTCCCCTCCCAGCACTTGAATTACAGGCACAAGCTTCCATATCCAGCTTAACAAAACAATTTTAAATAGCTTAAAGATTCTCCTGATAATGCAACTCAGCTTTTACAGTCTTCTGTATCCTAGGGAGTAACTACAATCTTCCAAATTCCACAAAACATTGTGTATTTCAAGAGTAAAATAAATGCATATTTATTAAGTGTAAAATAAAACTAATAATGATAAAAACAAATGTTAACAAGAAAAATGAAACTAATTTGCTAAAAATATGTTTTCAATGTTTAAATAAATGAGAAAAAGATCATTGGAATAAATACATTCATCTCAAGAAAAAATTTTTAAAGAATACAATTATTTTCATTTCTTACAGAAAATGTGAATGCAAACTGCCTTTTAGATAGTGCATGTATCTCTGCAACAATTCAAAAAACTTTAAAAAATGTAAGTAGATTCATTAAATCAAAATTTTAAATGCTGGTATTTTAATTTCACTTAAAATTTTTCCAATTTCACTTTATAAAGACAAGAGATTTAATCTTTGTATAGAATTGAAATTGTTTACAACTAGAGTGCTAAGTTTTAGATTTGAGTAACAATCATATTAACTTGAAAATCCCAAAGAATTAGGTAGAATTTTATGTATTTACATGTTACTTTTTTCACTATTTGGTACACTGAAAAATTTATTTCAATAAAGAACAAGTTGACTCCAAGTTCATTCCAACATTCTAAGGACACATAGACATAAATGTAATAGATTTTTACTCAAAGTAAATATTTGATAGAATAAATAAAGACATTAATTTGTATGTGATTGAAAGTATGACTCTAAACAAGTAAATGTCAATTTTATCTCATTAGAAAAGTTTTTCTCTGGCTGATTAAAATCTAATTCAACTTACTGTTATAATTTATTTCAACTTTGAAAGCTAACTTTTAAAAACATTGATTTAAACATGTCCTGCTATTTTCTGAATTAGTATATCAATTTTTGAAGTTATTTGCTAAACATAATCTCAGATTTAAGTAGTGCTTGTTTTGGTTAAGGTTTAGTTTGATAAGTTTTGATAAACTTTATTCCTGAAAAGACCCTATCCTATCATTTTTGTTCAGCTTAGACACACAGAACCTGTGACTTTGCTACAAGAAGTCTATAGAAATTCTATGAAAGATCTTTCACCAATGGATATAATCACATATATAGAAATATTAGCTGAATCATCCCCTTTACTGAGTTACATGAATGGCACCAGTGCAGTCAAGGACACGCTTTCTAATTTGACACTGACTGTAAGTATGTTAAGCTTTAACTATTAACTTTAATTGAACTTTTAAAAATTTTTCTAACATCAGTTAATTATTCCAATATTTTTTTAATGACACACTGCTTTTTTTTCAACAGGAGTTTGTAAAAACTGTTAATAATATTATTCAAAAGGATACATTTATAATTTGGGACAAATTATCTACAAATCTTCGAAGAACTCAGCTTACAAAACTGATGCATAATGTGGAACAAGCTACTTTAAAGCTATCTCAGAATTTCCAAAAAACTACTGAATTTGATACTAACTCAAGTGACATAGGTAGGAAGCCAAGAACAATTTTAAAGCAGTAAGATTTTCTAATCAAATTATTCTCAAAAAAGGAGGAAAGTATTTAAATGCTTTTGATTAACTGGCAATTTCTTAATATAGAAATGAATGAAGAGTAATGTTACTGAAATTTAAGTAAAAGGAATGAGTATTTAAGAATTGTCTCCTTTTTACCATCTCTACCTTTTTCTATTCCTGAACACTTTAACATTTATACGCAAAGTACATTACTCCCTTGTCATTTTGAATTAGTCTGCTCAAAACTGTCTAGGATCCCAATTGACCAGTGGTAGTTACAGACAGATTTTGTGAAAACAATGTATTTGTTACATTTTTGGAATCCTTTGTTTTTGATAATATGAAGCAATAAACATAATAAATTAGAATGTTTTCTGCTCCATGCAATCACACTTAAAACATTCAAAATCTTGGATCAAATTGAGGATGCCTACAAAGTTGTTCTGAAAAGAACATACGTTTTCTGAAATAATCACCACATACATATGTTTGTTTTCTGGGTGATGCTCTCTTATGTGACAATAGATATTCAAAAATGATTACCTCTTTAGGATTCACCTTTTACTCAAAATTAAAGTAGTAAAAATTGTTACTAATACATAGGAACTCTACATTTCTATGATGCTCCTGTATGAAAAATGTGAAATATGCCAATTAAAGTAATTATCCCTCAAGAATTTAATTCAAGGATTATCTGATATGTTAAACAGTAGATACTACCCTCTAAGACACTGCAGTTGCTTATCTTTCATTTAGTTACCATGATTTATGGATATCTCACATACATACATATTGCCTTTTATTTGATTCAGTAAATATTAGATTACCTATGTGTGCAATGATGCAAAATTGACACAGTGAAAAGAGTAAAACTTTATCAGATTTATAAGATAGAAATTTATCAGTTTAGATAAATATACATATTCAAAATGTAAATTTAAGATATAAATTATAATGTTTAAACATGTCCAAGATATATTCAGTTGAATATATCATTCTAAATAAGAAGTTAAAATATAGTAACAATGAATGGAATTGTTTCTAATAAAGAAATTGATTAATTTCAGAGAATTTATGATTTTCATTGTTTTATTTCAGCTCTCAAAGCTTTCTTTTTTGATTCATATCACAGAAAACATATTCATCCCCATATGAATATGAATGGAGATTATGTAAAGATTTTTCCAAAGAAAAACACATATGATTCAAATGGTAAGACATCAACAATCTTATATAAAACATGTCGATAATTTGCAATATGTAGTTATCATGCATTTGATTGTAGCAGACATAGAGACATATGCATATATACTTATATGTGTATAATGTGCATGGTCTTCTTTTTTTTTTTTTTTTTTTTGAGACTAGGTCTCGCTATTTTTGCCCGTGAACCACAGGCTCTCATTGCCTGGAGTACCACAGACTCAAGCAATCCCCAGCCTCAGCATCCCAGGTAGCTGGGTTTACAGGCATGCGCCACCACGCCCAGCTACTTTTTTTGGAACTAGGTCTTGCTATGGGCCCCAGGCGGGACTCAAACCGCGATCCCTAGCCCCAGCTGCTTCATAGGCTGAAGCTTACAGGCACAAGTCACTGTGTCTGGCCCTAATGTACATGGTCTTCTATAGAAAAAAAAAAAATTGAGCTTTCTACAAGAATTTATGTATTTGTCGTTGATGTTGTCATTCTGACTGATATGTGTGGGGATAACTTTTTTTTTTTTAAGTTATGATTGCTGAGCTTAAGTTGATTTTCTCTGCTGCAACACCCCTGTCCAGGAGGGAATGTGCCTTGCTTTTGCTGGAGGTTTCTCTGAATCAGAATTCTGGCTTCTCGGCCCAGTTGATGGTGTTGGAGTAATCCTGATAAGTCATCTCTATAATTATTCTCAGTCCTGGGTTCAGTGGTGCTCTCCAAGTTCTTTTTGGGTCCTATTGAGGGGAAGTGTGAGTCCAAAGCTTTTAATCATATCCCTCACCTTATCTGTTTCTTCTGTTGAATTATTTATGGTTTTCTTCTTCCTGATGAGGACTGACTGGAATGATAGTAAACCAGAAACCAGAAGGTGTTAGTGTGGGCCCCTGCCCTGCCCACTCCCCAGTAGAGCTTCCCCAGCTGCCCAATGGCACCAAAAGACCCCAAGCCCAGTCCCCCTAACCTGGGTATGGGGACCAGGACTACCAAAGTCCCAGACACAAAAGACTTGGTGGACTGGGCTGGAGTTCTTTTAATATCTTTTTCTTGATTCTTCATAGTCCTCATCATGAGAGTTAGTGATTGTGTGAGAGAAACAAATAGAGACAATATTCAAAAAGACCGAGTTATTTAGGCTTGAACTTCTCTTTCACTTCTCATATTTTAATCTTTGCAAATTAAATTCTTATGGTTCAACTAAGTGTAAAATGTCTTATGAAATGAAATTAAGGCATTGGTTGGTAGGCAACTTAATGATCATCTACATAATATCTTCATATTAAAGATAATGAAATTAAGACCCAAAAATGTTAACATTTTTGTTTGAACATATATGAAAATACAATGGAGAACCGGTAGATACTAAAGGTAAATAAATATTAAAAAATACTCATAACTTACTAAAGGAAGTTAACAAAAAATATCAAGCCTGACCAGCTTTTCCTTTCATTTTATGCTGCATTCAAGCCAGCAGGCACTGTCTTAATCATTTAATTTAATCATTGATCGTTTAGAAAGCAGTCTGCTGAAATGAAATATTATTTTTGTTTTTTCTGGTTCCCATATTCATCAAAAATATATCCTGAGAAAAACAGGAATTTTAATATTTTATCAAAGAATATGTAACTGGCCATAGAGATAAATTAAAAAAATATATAATACACTTGTCATCTCTTTTATAAGTATCATTTTGCAAAAGAACAAGTTGTCTTTATTGCCAAAATAGTTGAGCATTCATTTTCAGAAAAATCTATTAAAAATTTTAATCTATTTTTTCTATTTATCAATATTATACACTCCATTCCTTGCCACTTTTGTGTAGATATAAGAAACAGATGGCTATTAAACAAAGCAAAAATAACTAACCCACACTGCTACTGAACCCATAGCTTTTACCCTATTATATCACATTCTAATTAACCAAACACACTTACAATATTTAGGAGTAAATCCAAAGAATGTGTTAAACTGTTGAAGACAATTTTAGTAGTGTTTAGAGGTTAGAAATAAGAACATTGAAAATACCTATAATGGTGACAGATGATCAAATTGTTTTAGAGTTAATATCTCTAAGAGAATTTGTCCGAGTTTATGGTAGGTTTGTTATACTTAATAATCATGCTTACAAACTCTGACATTTGAAATGGAAAATAATCCCAGCTCTTGAGTAAACATAGGAAAAAGTTATGTTCTTCAAGCTTATCTTGTAAAAATAAAAACAAATCTAATAAAAAAGAAACTAATCAAACTGCTTAATATCTGCAGGTGATTTTTCACTTATTGATAAAATCTATAAATAAAATACCAATTACTTAAAATCTGCATAGTGTCATTAATGCCATAGTGTCATGAAGGTACAAATGATTTTTGTAGAGTGCATATTAGAAAATAAGAGAGGGTGAAAAAGGAGAATAAAGTTCAATTCTCTGAATTGTATTTTAAGGATGAAAAAGATAATGTATTTCTGTTAAGAGATTGTGCATATTTGTCTTTAAATTGCTTGTAAAATTGAGATAATATTTGAGATGATAAAATTGAGATAATATTTGAGATGATAAAATTGAACAGCGTAGGAAGCCCTATTAAGCATGTGTGCTTTTCATTATTGTTAACTGAAAATAACAATAAAACATTTTGGGAACAATGATTTTCAAAGGTGTTCATTGCATTCCACATGAAAATTTTGATATTGCAATTAAACATCATCTCAAAAGCTCATCAATAGTTTGAAGTACAAATCATTCAATCACTGTAATAAAAGTTAATTTTAAAATAGTAATTTCTTGAAAAATATTAATTTCTTGGAAAGAATCATCTTATACCCAAAGTCAAAATTTAGCGTTAAACACTTCTTTTTAAAAAGAATGGTGGATAATAGATTTTTTTAAATCCATCTTATCTTTTTGCTGCTTCATTTAACTTGGGTCCATCGACAATTACAATCTCTGAGAAGTCAACTTTGCATGAACTGTAAATTCATCTCCTGGAACAGATCAAGTTGACCTACAATGTTTTCATGACCTGCTTCAAGCCCTGGTCTGTCCAAACCAAATTTGTTATCTCTCAGAGACATCATAATTTCTCCAGTCCAATCAAGATATAATAAATTAATTTTTCTTTGATATGTTTTCTAAATTGGAGGTAAGAAAAATACATAATGTATCTTGATTTCAGAAATAATCTTAGTAATGTCTCTTGCAGTGCCTTTCAAATTTAATTGAAAAGGTGAGTAGGAAAACACCTTTGCAACTTGCAGTTCACATAACCTTACCCAAAGAATATTTTTTATTAGTGTGATATTGCCATGTGGAAGGTTCCAGCCCCATATCACAAGCCTTTGATTTGGGGATAATATTATAAACAATTGTTATATTTTCCAAATTATTTGTTGTGTCACAAATTTGAGGGCACAAATGAATATTATGCAATGCTTCCTAGTCAATAAGTATAACATTAATGATAGAAATAATAGCATTTTAAATTTTAGAGAAGACTCATATTGGTTAATTTGCCTTATTCTAGTAAGTAGCTAGGGTTTTACTACCATCATTTCATAATTGAGAAAAGTAAAGTTTGACAATAGTTAGTTGATTTGACCATGACCATTGAACTTGGGTAGTGACAAAACCAGAACTTCTGATTCCAAGAATTAATTCTGAATTTACAGTGATTATAATTTAGTATCTAATTCTGCACAACAAATAGATAATGAGTATGAACTAAGTCACAGGTGAAATGCTAAAGGATCTAGAGGTTGAGTTGTTTACACACTCAGTGTAAGTGATAATTAGTTGTTATAAAAGCCAAAGCTATTGATCCCATTAACAGAGGTGCAGTGTCCAGGATGAAGGAAAATAGTCATATGATAGTCTGTACTGATAAGGTTTAGTACAGTTTAGTATTGGTTTATATACTGACATACTGTATTTAAGGATTATCAGAATGTGTGGATAAAATGCTGTCTTATAATATAATAATTCTCTGTCCTGAACCTGCATAACCATATGTCATTAACATTAAGTAGAAAACACTCCAGTGGGATTGAGGGTGAACTCAGTGGCATCTCACAATTCAATTGAATCTAAACTTTCTTAATACTCTAAGTCTGTGGTAATTTTAACCCAATATCTTTCTAGCTCATGATGTTGTGTAGTGAATAACTCAAAACTTTAAGTATTAAGTGAATACACTTAATACTTTGGTTCTTCAACAGGACATAAATGAATTTATCTAGGACTATTTTTCTCCTAATTATAGTTGGATTAAATGGGGTATTGCAGATAATGATCAACTTCAGAATCAGAAAATATATCTCAATATGACTTGATGGCTTATATATGAATTTATTATAACCTATATTGCAGTACTTCGGTATTTGTGTGACTCCCTTAGAGTAAAAATTTTATTTGCTCAATTTCTAGGTTTAAGAGTTTAGATATATTTTAAAAGTTCATTAATACACTTATTTGATTGATAGGCAATGTTGCAGTTGCATTTTTATATTACAAGAATATTGGCCCCTTGTTTTCATCTTCTGACAACTTCTTATTGGAACCACAAAGTTATGACAATACTGAAGAGGAAGGAAAAGTCATCTCTTCAATAATTTCAGTTTCAATAAGCTCAAACCCACCCACATTCTATGAACTTGAAAAAATAACATTTACATTAAGTCACATGAAGGTAAGTTGTCTTTCTAGTGACTTTTGGTTATGCCTGCGAAACATTTCGGAAATGGTCATTTTTGTTATGTGTCACTGTAATTTTTTATGAGTTATTTATTTAGTTTACAAATACACATTCAAAATTAAAATGAAAAACAAAATGCTTTCAACTATATATAATATATTCTTGTTTTTTTTCAGTTTCTAAGCTGTCTAGTATATGACAAAGATTTCACATTTTTGCAAATTCTCTGAAATGAACTGTATTAGTTTTACTTTTAAATACATTTCACTTTGGAATTTTCCAACCTTTGAGAAATGTATTACTTTTCTCTTCTCCTTCTTTTTTTTTCTTGTTTAATATGTTCTCATCTCTTCACTAGAAGGTGGCATCAGTGAGCAAATGCTTTTTCTGTTTTGCTAAGTGTTGTATGTGTAACCTCTGGATCAATAACTAATTTCTAGTGTATATTCAATAAACATTTATTGTCTACAGATAGCATGTTAATATATGCGCTGTTCTAATTGACGTACATAATCTCATTTGATAAATAATTCTTATACCAATTTAGAGAAAAATGAAAAAAAATATAGCATTGTTGCAATATAAACTTCAGTTCTACCTAGTAATAACATTCATTTATTAACATTTCATGCTTCACTGTGTAGGCAGGATTTTAATGAATTTTGCTACGCAAAATAGTATTTTGAATATGAAAAAGACAATGCCACGTGTGTAATATTGCAATACCACATGTCTAGTATTTCCCTTGTTTTCATCAGTAAAAATGTTTCTTTTCTAGATCACAGATAAGAATAGGAGTCAGTGTGCATTCTGGAACTACTCTATTGACATCATGAATGGTAGTTGGTCTTCAGAGGGCTGTGAGCTAACATACTCCAATGATACCCATACCTCATGCCATTGTGACCACCTGACACATTTTGCAATTTTGATGTCGCCCAGTCCTTCTATTGTAAGCAGTTTTCCATTTAATATTTTTAATTCTAGATATACCACTTTTATCTTTTCTTATATCATTTGGAGAATCATTAATTTTTATATTTTCCATGATTGTTCAGCAACATAATAAATTGATAAAACTATAATCAATAATTTTCTTCCTATCTGTCTCCTGTGACATATATAGTCTGGATTTTAGGTTATTTTCAGTAAAAGACTTACCAAACCTAAAATATAGTAGACTATGCTTTAATTCATTGATTCAGTTTTTAATGCTGTTTTTAAGGATCATTTATATATTTTAATGTAACATGGACTCTAAGAGGTCTTCACCTTTGTATTGAAGTTTCCTGTTGAAAATGACAATTTAGTTAAAATATTTGATAACTGGTTAATAAGTATTGACACATGTATTACTAACATGTTTAAATAATGTAGAATGCCTCAATTCTTTAACAAATAAAACTCTCTAAAGTGAATATTTTCAGGATATGTATCTTATATCAATCATTTCTCATTTTTACTTTATGTTATTTCTTACTTTATATCTCTGCATTTTAATCTTCATTAGACTACAGAGTTTTCAATATTTTTAACCTATTTTTTACATCCATCAAGTGCATTGAGTGGTCTAACAAGTCTGTCTAACCATTATATCTGTCATAAAGATGATTTTTTTCTGAATGTAAAATAAACAAAATCCTCTGTTCTAAGTATTCCATGCGTTAAAAGTAATTATTCACCAGGTTAGAATAATACCAACCTTTGTAATTTCAAAGTCTCTCAACTATACCATTTCAGTATTATATAGACACACACACACACACACACATATATATATATGTATTCAGCATTTCTAATACCTTGTTTAATGTGTTTTAGATGAATTGCTGCATAGAAATGAGATTTGTTCTGACCACTGACAAATCTGTTTTAATTAACCATTTTCACATTACAATAATGAATTGCCTTTCTAATATTATGAAACTAATGATAATAACATTGTTAAACCATATATTAATACATACTATGCCTTGAATAAATCACTAATTATATAACTGGTATAGTATTACATGATTTATATCAGATTTCTACAAATACATTTGAAGCATTTTCAAAAGTACAGCTTTTTAATCTTAATACATATTAGTACTTTTACATTTTATGAACAGTTTGATTAATATTTCACCAAAAATGCTCATTATATGTTGTATTTTTTTTTTGAAGTTACCAAGTTATTCTCTTAACAACTTTATTATTTCCCCTTAGGGTATTAAAGATTATAACATTCTTACAAGGATCACTCAACTAGGAATAATTATTTCACTGATCTGCCTTGCCATATGCATTTTCACTTTCTGGTTCTTCAGTGAAATTCAGAGCACCAGGACAACAATTCACAAAAATCTCTGCTGCAGCCTATTCCTTGCTGAACTTGTTTTCCTTGTTGGGATCAATACAAGCACTAACAAGGTATGTAGATGCCCGTACTCACTATGTCTATTTTCTAAATTTGTACTTATCCCAACAGATTTGTCATGGAAACATGAGTTATCACTGAAAGCTTAGTGGAGGAAACATGTCATGTACATTGTTCTTAATCTGACCTTTCTACGTATGATAAAGCTAACATAGCTAAACAACCTGCTTGTTGGTTCCATTAATCAGTCCTCTTCATTATGATGAACTGTTGAGACATGTGTTGTTGGCTGGGACAGCGTAAGAGAACATGAACATAAGAATGGATGTCCTAATACAGCAGCCGGAGCCCTATGTCGATGACTTTCCATTCAGATGGAGATTAGAAAAATGTATTTTCTTGGCCACAAAATATTAAATCACCACCATATTTCCATTCCTATTAGAAATCTTTGTAGCTGACTAAAACTGACCAAGGTTTTCTTTCTCTGAGGTACATGTCACAAAGCATCTATTTTAAACAGTTTGTACCAGACTATGAACAGCATGTCTGCATTTTGTTGTTGTTTTGTTTTGCAACGGTACTTAAAACAATTTTCAATTTCATATGCCACTCAATAGCCTTCAGTAGATGTTTCTTTCAGTTTTATCCCACTGTCATCTACACCTTAAAGCAATTCTTTATAGTTTTATTTATCAGTTCCCTGTCTTCTATCTCATTTTCAAGTAATATTTAAAATCATGTTTCTTCACTAAAATGCTTCCAAAATTTTAATCACCTGTGTCAATCTACTTTCCACTTTATTTTGTACTCTCTGATATATTTTTAGTATGTACTCTCATTATGTTTGAATCATGCTCTATTTTAATAGGTGTGATAATTATGTATATACTATGTTATTGCTCCAGTAATAGATAGCATCAGTTCTCTTAATTACAGAATAGAGCAATTCCTTTTGTTATTTTTACTTGTCTAACTCCAGTTCTAGATGTAAAGTAAATATTTATGAATAATATTTAGCTGAAAAACATCATAATTAAAATCAATCTTAATATTTAGATAAAGCCATCTTAAGATAATCTTATGATAAAGTGATTCTATAATGATATTTTTGTAAAATATATCACCATTTATCTGTTTTATAAAATCAGTGTCAGTTAATCAGGATACTTTTTTATTTTTCATTTAGCAAAGTATTAGCAATAATTTTCATTCTTTGAGTTTGAATAAATAAAGGATAGGCATCTCCAAAACTGAAATGAATTCAAATCATGACATACTCACTAAGATATGCTTTACTGTGACTAAGTCATACTTTACTGCACAAAATAGACAACTAGATAGATAGCAAGATAGATAACTAGATGGATGGATGGACAGATGGACGGACAGACGGACAGATGGATGGATGGACAAATAACTTTCCAGACATAAGCAGTAAATTATTCTATCACAGACTTGATGAGAGCTTTCTATTGATGAAATGTAGTTTCATCAGTTAGAGGTGTATATATTCAAGAACAGACACTTGGCAGGAATAATTTAATGCAGTGAAGCATTATATAAAGTGGCATAATTTATAGAGAATGTTGAGATTTTATGTTATGACAATGTTGAAGCAAACATGGTTATGGTTTCTCTTATTTTGATTTCTAGCTCTTCTGTTCAATCATTGCCGGGTTGCTGCATTACTTCTTTTTAGCTGCCTTTGCCTGGATGTGCATTGAAGGCATTCACCTCTATCTTATTGTTGTGGGCATCATCTATAATAAGGGATTTTTGCACAAGAATTTTTACATCTTTGGCTATCTCAGCCCAGCAGTGGTAGTTGGATTTTCAGCAGCATTAGGATATAGATATTATGGCACCACCAAAGTGTAAGTTAAAATGATCTTATATAAGTATTTGAAATGGAATACTGAATATGCCTTCTATATAACTGAGAATTTCATTTTATTGAAGTATGTATAACATACTTATAGATTTTGTCTATAATTTACTTTTTAGATGTTGGCTTAGCACAGAAAACAACTTTATCTGGAGTTTTATAGGACCAGCATGTCTGATCATTCTTGTACGTATGTATATTTAAATTTGTTATTAGAATTCAAAAAATGATGATTAAATGGAACTTAAAATTCTTAGTATGGGACATGGTCTGAGGGACAAATAATCTTAAGCACTTTTACATTGTATAATTTACTGTGACATTTCACATGTTACTTTACTAAAAAGAAATGTTTATGTACATTTTAGAATCAGAGCAGTTAAATTAGTTATTGGGTATTTATTTCTGCATAACATATAAAAAATATTTTTGCTTATCAGTTGTATCTCAGCATACTTCAATACTGAGAATGTACCCACAAACTGATAATCTGGCATTTTAGATGTTTGTGTTATTTAATCTTTTATGATTAGACTGTCATCTTTATAGTTGTATCAGCCTCATCCACCCTGTCATCATCATGAAAGTGATTTTTAACTAAATTGCAGCATCAGAGAAAAGAACCCACTATTTCTCATGAGCAGACAAGTTATATATTGATAGTCCTATTTCAGTGAAGAAGAGGGTCTTTTAATTCTTATTGGAAGCATTTTCAAACCTACAAATTTGGCAGGTGCTATAAAATAAAGACATTCTATGTGTCTCAAGAGGATTTCTAAGTCCTGTAGGTTCTCCAAGTCATTCTGAATATAATAGTCTGTCAATGAATCTGGGAGGTCTGACAAGACTCAAGAATGAAATGAATTGTCAGTGAAGGAGCTGTGACAATATTTTGGACAGCTTTGTACCATATGTTTTGACCATAAGCTAGCTATCTTTTTTTGAATTTTTTTGTCTCTCACTCTTTCCCATGTGCTTATTATGATTTCAAAGAAGCTGCTAAATGTAGAAAAACTTAAAATGCAAAGTAATTTTCATCAAGGTTTATTTTGTTAACGGTATAGATGAAACAAGATGTGTTTAGAGACTAAATTTCTTAATTATCAAGAAAAATTGTATATACTTCCCACAAATCTAGTCATTTAAAAAGAAACATTGACTAGGTTTCAGATAAAGTAATTTCAGAGTTAATTATTATAATTCCAAAAAGTTTCAATCCACATAAGATTACAGACTGAATGGAATTACATTCACATATTATGTGAAGTGAAGACATACTTATCATATTCTAATTTTACTAATTTCTTCTCTTAGTGGGCCATCTTTGATATTGTTTTGTATAAGTGAAAGTTCTATGTATCAGTGATCCTTACAGTTCAGGTAAAAGGTAGTGAGTTGAAAATTACTGCAAATGGGAAAAATAAGAGTTTGTTTCTCTAAAGTAATGAAGGAAAGGTGTTACCTGAAATTGTTTTTGACTTTTGCTTATGTAAGGAAAAAAATAAATTTGAGTTTATTTATAGTAAAGTCTACAGACTTTAGATGGACCTGTCTAAAACTAAGCCCTGCAAACTTTCCTAGAAGCCTAAATGAGCAACATCACATTGTTCTAGTCTGGAATTAATGAACCAATTTATCTTTCATACAGCATGATAATCATTCCATTTATACAGGTTAGTCTAATTAAGAAATTGATAAGGCACCTCAGTTTCGCTCTAATGCTGAATAATATATATCTTCTCAGTATCTTTAAAAATAGCAGAAATTCTTTAAATGACTGTGAGTTAAAGTGAATTCATTTACTCTAGTTATCCTCAACCTACTGTGTTAATGCTGGCATACCACAGAATATTATTTATGCAGATGTATGATACAATGTTAAGTGAACTTCCCATTGCCCCAGAATGGTATCTAGTTCATTATAAGTAAGAGAAATATTCAGCATCAAACATTTGAATAAGATTCACCAACAATTTAATTGACACTCCCCAAAGGGTCTAACAATAATAATAATAACAATAGTAATAATAATAAATAAAAAACAATAGGATCCTCTTAGCCTATAATAGGACTGGGGAAAAGATCTCATGGGACAGTAGCACAGCCTTTGGGGGCACATTGGGGGAGCACAGTGTCCATGGTGAGAAGCTTTTCTTTCCCTGCCAGTGTCATTGTGTTTCACAGAGTTAAGTTAGAGGCTATAGTTCAGGTAATTTAAATGCCATTTTCTATGAAGCAACATTTACATTGCATTTTCTGTGTGGTGACCTTAGAATGCAAAGCTACATAGCCTTCTTTTTGGTCATCTAGCACATAACAGTCATTAATAAGTCTTTGATGATTTCTGTGTATTTCAATTGATCCTTAATAAAAATCACCAAAATAAGTGAAGCAGGAAGAAACTGTGTGACTGCTCTGTGCCTTGGATTCCTAACATGTAAAATAAAGATAATGATACCAGCTATCCACAAGACTGGTTATATGAAAAGAAACAATTTAGTTTAGAAAAACACCCATCTTTTAAAATTTAAAAGGGAAAAAGCATAATGATTTAAAGAATAATTTTTAGTTCTCTTTTTTGTTACTTTGCATAATCAAAATTAAAAAGTCAATTTTAAAACCATGATTTACACATAAAAATTGTAGGCAAGGGAGTATATGTTTGCCTAATAGCATGAACGTGTGTAAGTGTACATATATACATATATATTTACGTTTAAATCCTAATTTTTTAAATGTTGATGATATGACAGAATAAGTTTAATCACAGCAAGATAATATTGTTTATATTGCTTCATATAATTTGTTTAAAACATTTAGTATATTCTTGTAAAAAACTGGACTATAATAAAGCGAAGAGTGAAATATAGAAAATATTAATATAAGTTTAATAAAATAAATATATTTATTTTCCAAAATATAAGTGAAACTTTGAATTTAAATATAAATTAGTTGTGACTTTGTTATGCCTAGCCTTAACTGAGGGATAAGATCATATTTCAGCTTTTTTGGAACAAATTTGCAAAGATTTGTATTCTGGGGAAGAAATCTCTATAGGACAACAGACAATAGCTTTTATCTTTACATGAAATTCTTACAAGTCTTCTGTATAATACCCTAGTAATTGGTATTTGATTCTTTTTATGAATGGAGACCAGAAGCATGTGTACTTTGAGATTATAATATAAAATACCTTTAAAACAATATGTAAATGAGTAAAAGCAAGGAACCTTCTACTCAGTTTTCATTTCCCCTATAGTTATGTTGTTTCAAGGGAAGATTTAAACTTTCAAACTTCTTTGATAACTGCTAACCACTTAGGTATTTGAGTAACAGCATTTCATGCTTTGATCAAATGAAAGTTATTCCTCAGCAGTTCACTCATTAAAATGAAGGATCTCTTGGAATTTAAGAGAATCAACCAGTGACCTCACTGATTCTGTCTACAAATCATTGAATTTAGAGTCTTCTAAGATTATCATTGTACATGAAAAGATCTGGCTACGATTCTGAAAGTTTGACCTACACAAAAAAGAAGCTTCTAAATCTTTGTGAAGCAAGCTGCGAACTGAAGATAATTTCCATAATTAATTTCTTTCTTCAGTATTTTTCATCTTCAATATGATGAATTCTATCAACTGAAAAACTTGTGCAAATGATTAGATTCAAGTACTCAAATAAAGAAGAGATTGTGAAAATAATTTAACTTTTAAGTAGAATTTAATTTTTCATAATATGTTCAGTATTAAACAATAAAATGTGCTTGATTGATGCAAATGCTAATTAAACTATGTCTAAGGCATTTTCTTAAAAATGAGTGCATCCCTTTGAATTTAAACTGCAACTCTTATAATTGTTTCTGTATTACTACTCTTACCCACTTCTTTTTAGATTTGGCCAGAGTTCCACCAGTTTTTTGCAGAAACCTTCTAAGCTTGCTTTCTACATCTACAATTTCTTAATTCCCTTTCACTAAGAAATATCTATTAAAAATTACTCAAAAAATAAATTCTTCATATAACACCTATAAAATGAACCACATCTATGTATGCTTATTATCTTTGATATATTTTTAGTTTTATTTTCAAAAATTGCTCAAAATTGAAATTTGAGACTATAGTTTATATAAAACTCAAAAATGACATCTCATCCCACATATCATGTCCATGACAAACTAATTTTGTTCTTAATATTTATATTGTATTCTGCTAGTTCTTTGTTATATACAAGAAGCAGATACACACACACAGTCATTTATTGGTTAATGGCACCGATACGTTTTGAAAAATGAATAGTTAGGCATTTTGTCATTAAGCAAACACCATAGACTAATTACACAAGCTAGATATGTAGTAAGTAGTCTACAATATATCTAGACTATGTATAGGAACCACTGTTATACATGTCCTTTATAGTTGACATATAATGATCACATGAAAAAGTGTCATTGTGTGGCAGATAACTGTACATATACATAATAGATACTAAAATTTGATCATAAATTCAAACACATTGAATAATTACCTATAATATATCATACTCATTCTTTTATCCTTTTTTAAATATATAATTCTACCACTTTGTACATTACATATTATGATTCTGCCCTAACTTAGTTAATGCCTTTCTTATGGATTGACAATCTGTTTCCAGTATTGTCTTATTTCAAGCAATGCTGCAAAGGTTGTCCTTATTCCAAATATCAATTATATAATCTGTTCCAAATATCAACTATATAACCACATGTCAATTATATAAAATTTAAATGGAAATGCAAGTAGTAGATAATGTTTTTAATTTTTAAATTGCTTCCAAAATAGTTACTTTAATTGATTGTTCCCACCAAATACATATGAGAGTTATTTCCTCCATTAATATAGGACATTTGTTATCTCCTGTGGTCTCTAAATGACTAAGTTGTAATAAACAAACAGGAAAGAGATACTGTGGTCTACTAGGACTCTTCAGTAGTGTTACTATGGGTATTTTAGAACAAATCTTTGTTGTGGAGTTTATCCATGTGATTCTGGGGGAATTCAGCAACATGACTGATATCTATTCATCAGATGCCTATCCCACAACCACCTAAAAATGAAATAATAGATAGTAAATATATATATATATAGATAGCAATAGATTTAAGTATAGATATAGATGATATAAAGAAATGGAGACATGTAGAAATAAATACAGAATGTATAGATATAGATATCTCCAAACACAATCAAATGTCTCTTGGAGGATGATATTCCCAGTTATCTTCATATTGGAAACCACTGTCTAGATCTCGATATTAAGAATCTTTGTGAGTGTATTTTGTTATTTTCATTAAATGATAAAAATACAAGAAAAATAATTATAATCATGGTATTGGCAAAATCCTTTAGATTATCTCTATTAGAAAGACTATGCATTCTGAATTTTAAATATTGTAGATAATAACATTTTAATTACATGCTTTAACATAGTGGATCAGAGTTGTTTGATGCACTTTTTAGTGACCACTGTGTCTCAAGACATTTTAATAGTCTAAATTTTTCATTAATAAACATTTCTGTGCCTTTAGTTTTTAACTATGTTTTTCATATTATATTGACCTTGAAGCAATAAGTAGCTGGAATTTCAAAAAGAAAAATATAAAACATAAATAATACATTTGTAGCTTCAATCTATCCCCAAACATGGGAATTGTATTCTTACTAGAAATAATCCCACATATACTCTCTTTGGGACTCATACTAGAACATTTAATTAAAAATAGATAACTTTGTAAAAATTAGAGATCCAAAAAATATAGGAAAAAAAATCCCTTGAGTCAATCAATCCAATTGGAAGTAACTGACCAAGGTATAGCCCCTTACTGGTAACCCCACACAAATATTTTACAGTGAGTTCTATTATCTAATGATATGTGAAAAGAAAACACTTTGGGTATTGGTAAGTTAGTCATTAGAATTATTCACTTTACCCTTGTAAAATATGTTAATCTTTACAAAACCTTTTTAACATCTCAATTTATCCTCACAACAGCTTCCAAAATACATCAAAATAAAAAATAGTAATAGCAGCTAATGAGATGTTTACTAGATTTTCTCACTATAAAAACTATCATTTTATATTATTTTTTATAATATCTATGGGGTTATGCTCTTTTTCATTTTTTAACGAAATGTAACTTTTCTTTGAGGACTGACTGGCTATACTAGAACAATTATAATTTTATGTAGCCAACAAATAAAACTTTTAATCTTCTATTCAGTAAGAATTTATAAAAAATTTTAAATTTGACTAAACACAGTTCATGTTCTGATCATTCATATATGTGTGATCATCCTCTTCACTCAATGTCCTTGTTTATGCTGGCCTGCGACAAAAGGGAGCAATCTTTGAATCAGCCTCTATGAGCATTCAAAGGTATCCTACACATATCTGAAAATAAAGATGCGGGGGAAAAAAGAAAACTTTGAATCGCTGTTCCCTTCATATTCTCTGTAAAATGTGAATTACTCATTCTGAGAGAAGAGACAATCTGTGTGACGTCATTTTGTAGTTTGTTTCTTGTGGAAATGTTAGTGTTGGATTTCAAGGCTTTCCAAGAAAGAAACATTTAAATATTCCTGAGATTAAAATAAAATAGGTTCTAATCCAAAAGAAAACCCAAAATGTCCATAATCAGAACATAGTCGTTGGTCATTAGAGCTTAATTCACACTTACCCGGGTAAAAACATTTTGTTTATATTTTAAATAAGTGGAAACTAACACAGTAAGTTTAAGCAATTTACTGAGGATCATCCAATGTAGAGGCAAGCTTGAACTTTCAGAATTCACATTCTGAGCTGTTTCATTGCCACATTTCTTTTTGTCTTCACATGAAAAAGAGATTAAATGAAGATCTTTTGTTAGGTCCATGAAAAAAACTTGTTCCTGTCCTATCTGCCAGATCCCACAAATGGTTGCAAGATGAGTTGTGTGAAACCTAGCAACTGCAGCCCTTCCTAAAATTATTCATAAACTTTTATTCTTTTTGCTTGTGAAAATGTCAAAATAAATTACTTCCCATCTTGTGAAAATGAGGGATATGCTGTCTTCTACAAATATCTCATCCTCATTCTGTATTACTTTATTTAAATTAAACTTGCCAGGAATATCCAACAATTAACCAAAATGTCCTACCTAAAATTCTGATGACAACAGATTATAGGTCAATATATAGAACATAGATAATCTGGATGCTTAATCCTTTAACTGGCACTCATTTAGAAGCAATTTCCAGTACTTTGTAAAGTATCTAATTGCTCATATTCCTGTTTTCATTTTCTGTCATAGTGAAGAAACAGGAAGTTAGTTGGTTCAGGGCTTCACTGAATTTAATTGTCCTAAATTTGTACTTCTAGTTAGTAAGTTTATTTTCATATAATGATTTATTATAGGTATCTATATCAATTAATTGATATAGGTATATTAATTGATATATAGGTATCTATATATCAATTGATGTGCTTTCACTGAGAATTTAACATTAATAGTTTACATTTAATGAAAAAAATGAGGTCCTGCTCAAATAAGATAAAAGTTCTAGAAAATAATATGATTAGTAAAAGTTAAACATCATGAGACCTTTCTATATCTTGGCTTTCTAGTATGCAAGTAAATACAATGATGCCAACATCTAAAACAGACTACTGTGAAAAAAGCAATAAAATTAAAAGAATGAAAGCATCTTAAATAAAATCATTAATAATTTAGAGACAGTATTATGTGTCTTGTACTTTCACTCTTAAATAGCAAGGATTTAGATATGTTCTTGTATCAGATTATGCAAGTCACAGCATAGATGCTAAGTAATAATCAAATGATTTCTGTTATTTTTATATAAAAGTTTCATTATTAACTATTTCTTTGTTTTTATACATCAGTATTTATAAGGAATATGTCACCTTATTTATAATCTTGACAAAAGCTGTTATCACTGTTGTCACATTAACTTATTTTTTGGAGATACTCTTCAGATGTGATTATTCTTCACCTTTATTCCTTTCCCAAAATCTTTCTATGTCTTAAAACTATAGAGTTAGAACAACTGAAAAAATAGCACCACAAAACTCACTTATATCCACAGAAATCACTTTATGCTTCATGTTTATAAATGTGTAGTTCTTTCTCACTTTTTCATTCTGTTTTGGAGGCTTAAATTATTCTTTCAGCCACTTGGGGAAAAATCTAGCTATTAAAACATTTCTAGAGG
Organism: Uropsilus gracilis; assembly: GCA_004024945.1. Taxonomy (NCBI): domain Eukaryota; kingdom Metazoa; phylum Chordata; class Mammalia; order Eulipotyphla; family Talpidae; genus Uropsilus; species Uropsilus gracilis. The sequence goes on along the minus strand of PVHY01002087.1, from coordinate 48,084 downwards.
AAACATGTTAAAATATGAAGTGTGAATATTTTTAATGCCTAAGATAATTATGTATTGGGATGAAATTTTAACCATAGTAAAATAGAGCAATTATTTCACTGTTACATTGTGGGCTGTGAGAAAATATTTTTCTAATAACATTAGAAAAATAATGTTATTTTTCTAACATTTTAACGGCAGCATTTTAACGGCATGTTAATTAAGAATTGTTTCACTAATATGAGTGTCTAAATCTATGATTAATGAAAATCCCATGCATGTGTGGCTTTTGTTAAAAATGAAATATTGCATGTATCACAAGATATCTGTCTGTTAAACAAAGGAGACATATTTTCATCCCTGTTTTTACTGTTACTGCTGACATCTTTATTTTTGACTATTTATAATATATTCCTTAGTTTCTATTTACTTGTATATCACCTATAAATAATAGGTTTCTAATAAGATAATGTTTTGTCAAAACCTACAATATGTAAGACAAAACAAGGGAATATAATTTTCCATATATTTAGTCAAACTAATGACTGAATTCTCCTTTATATATTAATCATTAAGGATACTTGAGATTTGGATATATCATCCATCCTTTCAGTCTTTTATTTGTTTGTTTTTTGAGACTAGGTCTCATTATTTTTGCCCATGGAACCACAGGCTCATATTGCCCAGAGTACCACAGACTCAAGCAATCCCCAGGCTCAGCTTCCCAGGTAGCTGGAATTACAGGTGTGTGCCACCACGCCCAGCTATTTTTTGGGGGGACTAGGTCTCACTATGTTGCCCCGAGGGGGCCTCAAACCGTGATCCCTAGCTCTAGTTTCTTCATAGGCTGAAGTTTACAGGCGCACACCACCGTGCCCAGCATTTTTATTATTATTTTTAAGTTTCTTTTATGTAGAACATTTTTCTAGCCTTTTGGTATTTATCAGTGGATAAAATAGAAAAAAAATTCATAGCTTATGAATCTTGGATTCCAATTCCAGACCAACAGTCAGCAATGGCTATGTTTTTGTAAATAAAATTTTATTGGAATGCAGTTACATTATGTGCTTGTATTTTGTCTAGACATGTAAGGGCTGCTTTAGTGGTGTGACAGGATTGCACATTAATGATAGAGACTATATGACCCTCAAAATCTTATCATCTGACCCTTTACAAATATTGCTGAGCCCTATTCTAGAGTAGCATAACAAAAAAAAGTTAAGTTTCATACTTGTGACATATATTTATATTCTGTAGAATATAGTCCACAAAAATTATATGGGACATACTTATATCAAAACATAACTTGCTGCCTATCTGAAATTCAAGTTAACTGGGTGTACTGAATATATTTATTGTTTCCAACATCTGTGTAAGAAGGGCCTATAAAGGCAATTATTCAAGTGGCAGGTACTTCAAAGCACAAACTGCAATTATAACTTAGTAGAAAGGACATCATTTATTATAACTTGTATCATGCTGATTTAGTATTTTATATTGTATGATATATATTATGTTTATAACACTAAATTATTATTTTTAAAGTGGATTTAAAATTTATATTGGAAAACTAAACAAAAGTAAAAAAGAAAAAGATTAGGAAGTTTTATAGTCAGCAATATAAAATTACTACAGCATGAAAAACATGTAAATTCATATTCATATAAATCTATACAAATTTACATGCTTTTCATTCTGTACGCAATTAGCAATGGAAAACTAATACTAGGCAAAAACATGTAAATGTGTATGTATATAAATTTCTACTTAAATTCATATATTTTAGAATTTGCATTTAAATTTATCTTGAAATTATATTTATATAAATCTACATGTTGCTCACCGTGTGTTTGTTTTCTGTTGCTGTCATAACAAATTACCACAAATTTAGAGGCTCAAAACAATGCAAATCTGTTAGCGCATACTTGTGTAGTTCTGGAATCTGAGTACAAAGTGATTCAGCTGATTCCTCCTCCTGGAGTCTCTCTAGACTAAAATCAAGCCATCAGCTCTTATGGATGCTCTGAGGGAAATTTTTTTTTCCAAATTCAGCTCCATGCAATTGATTACCTTGCTGTTATTGAACAGGGGTCAGTTTCAACTCATGGCACATTTACTAATTCATGACCCCTTTTTGTCTGCAGTTCTAACTTTTATTTCTGCCTCAATGCTCTGTTTAATCTCTTTCATTCTGCTTTTGTTTTTGTGAAAAGTTCACATTGAATCAGACTGAATGATGAGTAATTTCCTTATGTTAAAATTCATAACCTTAATTCCATCTGTAAAAATTTCTGTTGCCATATTCACAGTTTCTACGTTATAGAGAGTGGACATATTTTAGGAGAGAAATTATTCTGCTTACCTTGTATGCAATTTTTCGAAGTGCTGTGAGGTTAGCACTATAACTAAGGCATTAAAAGGGTTGATTCCAATAGGAAAATAATTAAAAAGGAAAATTATAAGAAAATAAAACTCCAATTACTTGATTCTGATCTCTAGCTAGTAGACATTTTTTTTTCAAAATGAACAGGTAACACCTTTTCATTTTAGAGTTTAAATTGATACTATTTACCCATCTCTATAGTGGTCTAGGGATTGAAATGAATGAGTTGCTGTTTTTATATGACCTCTTGGCAGACCCATAGAAACCCACCCTCTGCCCATTGTTAAATTAGGTTTGTCCTAGGTCAGTTAATTTCAAGGTAATGAAACTATTTGAAAGGACATAGCAGTTGTGATCATGATACATTCTTAAATGAACCAGATTCTGTTGGATATATATGAAAAATTAAAACATGGGTCTGAAAGAGCTGTAAAAGAAATTTTCTCATTCTTTACCATGAAATCTGACATCAGCAGATAGATGGCTTCATCAATTATTGAAAAAAACAAGGGGACCAAGAACAGAAAAATGACTGATTGGGATGCTTCCTTTGGAAGTCTGAATTTGAAGCCTTGGGTTGAATGTACCTGTAGGTCTTAATCTTTCAAAATTAGTTCTCACTGTCTCAGCAGCTCATCTGTTTAAATTTCTTGTTTAAAATAATATAGAATACTTAAAACTTTTTAACATACTGTCAAACATCAGAACATGTGTGCCAAATTTTAAAGCAAGTGCATGCATTGAGGAAATTAAGAGACAGATCTATTACACTTTTAGATGATACAAAGGGAATGTTTTTAAATTCAAGATAGTTTTTTCCATTTCTTTATTGCTATAACATTTTCTTCTGCATTCTAATATCCAGTAATAAAGTGCAGTGCTCCTAAGCTTACCATGTAACCTGCTGGTTTTATTTATACGTAGAAGAATAGGTTGTGAACTTTTTGTTGACCATACAAAATTGTTCTTAAAATACTGAAACAGATATGATAATGAAAGCCTTTTTTTCATTTTCAAGTCTTTAACTAACATGTGCTTTTGTGATACTAAATTTAGAATAAATAAAAGGAATCCACGGCTGATGAAATCAGCACATATCATAACTAACAAGCATAAATATGAATCCATTTAAAGGCACCAATTCCTCAATTAAGGCTAACATTAATGATTTTTTTCTTAAATTTTAGAGTGTTACTCAATTTTCTCAGTCTTGTTATCATTGATGTTATTGTGTAAGTATAATACAAGTAGTGTCTCTCCAACAATTTATCCTAAAATACAGATGTCTTTTTATTTCCAAATTCAATATCTCTGTAATATTTTCAAACTTTTTCTTATTATCAGTAATACTTTATAATTTTATGTAATCATATTTTGAACTTTTGTTTTTAATTTCATTTCAGAACATTTATATTTATTTTATAAAAGTTTCCCTTCCAAAACTTACTTTTACATAATTGCATAGTTTCAACTTAAATCTACCTCTTGGTAAGAGTTATTTATTTATAGCTTTTGACACCATTAAAAAAAAATTTAATTGTTTATGTATTTATAAATAGATTGTGAAAAGCATGTAAAAGAAGCAAATGTAGATTTTTTCAAGTCACCCCAAATTTGATGAATATTATGACATTGTATTTGGCTGCTTCATTAAAAACAAAAATTATACTAGCACTTGTTAACATTGTAAAAATAACTTAATCCTGGACTATGGGGATTGATATAAAGACATTGGAGAGAGATCAAACTCAACTCTGAATAAAGATTATTGGGTATTTATAGCCAAAGAACAGTTGGGATGGGGGAAGCAGGGAGGTGTCAGTGGGTAGAAAATTACTAAAAGTAGGTATAATTAACAAATTAATAGAATTTTTGCCAGAGTGCTGATATATAAAGGGTAAGGATGTAACTTGATTATATATTGAGATGAGCACTATCAAGAGAAGGAGGAGTCTCTCTAAACTGACGTACGAGTATTCTTGCACAACCTTGACTCTGCAAAAATAAGAACTGAAGCACAAAGTCAAGGTCCAATTGAGAAGTGTGCTCAGTGCAGCCTGACTAAAGTGTGTCTTTGTCAGTTTTCCAATCCCTTTATCCAATAAAGTAAAAGATACCATCTTTCTTAACATTTCTATAATATTGAACTTGTATGTGATTTTATCATTTGAATTTCAATAGTCAGTAAAGCAATTTGAATACATTGTATGCAGATAAGGGGTATTGAACCAGAAGAAGTGAGGGAATGAGACCTGGGAATATCTGAGAGTCTAGCAAATGCCTCTGTCCGCTATTTTCTATGGTATTGCAAAAGAATGAGAGAAAATCCAATGAGATTTGAATGTACTGGAGTGCAGTAACCAACGAATAGGGGGCTAAAGTTAAGGGAAGAGATATATCAAATCTTAGAGGACATTGTGTTATCTTCAGGTTTAATTGACTGAGATGGGAAATCATCAGAAGCTTCCAAATAGAGTAATGACATGATTTACATTTTGAAAAGAATCAATGTGACTCTAAGGTTAGAACAGATTGTAGGAAACCGGACAGGAATGCTGGGAGTGGGAGAGAGCATGGGAGATCATCTGCATGAATGCAAATGTTTGATGCTGACCTCTGCTTCCAGGATAAGGGCTGTGAAAATGGCAAGTGGGGGTGTCACATTCTGAAAAGTTTAAGGTGTTGGTGAAGTATTTGCTGAACAAATAAGCTATGCCTTCTAGAAATATACTTTTTTTTTTTTGAGGTGGGGAAGATTGCAGTAAAATTAGGTTCTTTGGGGAAAGAAAAGCAGTTAAGTTCTTGACATTTTTTTAACTTTGGATGCCTATCAGATGAAGTTGGAAAATGGAATCAAGTTATTGTTATCAGCTATTGGGTATGATCTTGTAGGAAATGAGTGGGAGGGCCCATGAGAGACTCAGAGTAATCATTTTCTCTGTTTTTCTTCTTTTGCTCTAGTGGTCATTTAAGATTGATTTAGGAATCTTTTAACTTACTATGGAAACAATACATGGCATTTACTAAAAAGTGTTGTGCTTGCATATTGACTGGTCATCTCCGATACTGTAAATTCTTGAGGCAAAGGCTTATAATACATAAGTAGTTATTGTATGAAAGAATACATTTTAGATAAAATCCAATTCTGTCCCTGTATACTTTACCTACCTCATCTCTTCCTACTCTTTGTTTACTATATCACAGTTAATTCCTTAAATGTGTAACACTTGCAAATCTCATGACTTTATTTATCTGTTAATACATTATAATTTATTAGATACTGACTTAACTGCTAGGGCCTAAGAGAATACTCCTTGAAATTCATTTCAATCCAACCCTCCATTTTGTCTATATGACTTCTTAGCATTCATCACTACTTTAGATTTATAAACATTTGTGTCAGTATACGCTTACTATCTATTTTCTTAATAAGTTTATGAGAACCAAGGACATATCTGTTTTGTTCACTAATATTTATCCAGCTACATACACTGACTACTACACCAGATTCTTAACAAACTCTTGATAAAATGTTTAGAATAAATGCAAGTGAAAAGATACTTGCAGTTGGATTGCTATCATTAAATGTAGATAATATAGTCATTACATTTGTGATTTTTCTTACATAAACCATAATATCTTTTAATAAAAAATGCTTTGATCTGTTTTCTCTTGCAGTTGGGAAATTTTAAATTCATAGAATAAGAATTTATTTCTTTCTTGTCTAGTCCACCTTGTTTATATAAGTATATAAACATTCTTCATATTGTACTGAAAAAAATGTACATTTCAAAAATGGACAATCCTTAAAGAAAGTTCAACCTCCCTTCATTATTTTAGCACATGATGTAGAAACGTATTTCCAAAATGTAAATGTAATTCTGAGAGACCATAGTATTTCATGCAATTATTTTTCAAACCTGTTTCATCTTAAATATTTAAGAATTTTACTAAAAAATATTGTAAATGTGGAAAAACAACTATCTAGAAAATTTATTTTTAATGGTTAGTTTTCTCTTTATCTTCCATTTTGAGGAAACAAGGTCAATATAAAAACATTAGAAACGTTCTTTGAAGATTCTCAAGTCTTTACTGATGTATATTATTTATCATAGCCAAAAGATTAATAAATTTATTATTTAGAAAATAAGTGTACATTTGTAAAATAAAATATAACTTGTACCCAAATTTACTTAGAGATGAAATAACTACAGCTTAATTATAGAAAACTAGAAAATACTGTACATGCCTCCTTTATTAGTAAAAAATATAAATTAAATATTAAAATTATCATTTCACTTAAAATCTTGAATATGTAATATGTGGAACTGTCAACTCAATTGAGTTAGATATACTTTATCTCTGCTCTGCAATTGTTGAAGTCTTTTCTTTATATAAAATAACTATAATTATAATTAATAATATAATTTAAAGTATGAACATTTAAAAAAGAGAAGGGGCTGAATTCTTATTTCTCTAAGATGTTCTTTTAAATTTTCTGTGAAAAATTTACAACATGAAATTATCTGACCTACCACTTTTTATAATAGCAATTAGTAAATTTAATTTTGTGAAGCTACATAAATTTCCTTAAACTACAGAAGAAAAACCAGAATTTTTTCCATTACTTTAAGCTTTTGAATTGTTATATAATTACCTAAAAATTGGAATATTAAATTTTGCTAGTGTGTTGTCTTATACTTATTTGAAATTTTATATGGATTAAATATTTTCAGTGAGTGATTAATGTATAAGTTATTTCTACAGTACTTAATATTTTAAATTAAAAAAAATTAAAAGTAAGGTCACATTAAAATTAAATAGACATTTAAAATATACCCTTTACTTAGTTCTGACACTGAAAACATGACTCAAAGTTTTCTAAAATTGAAAGAAGGAAGAAACTTTTCTTAAGTTACTTTAAACATCACTAAAATTATGTGTATTATATTTAGCAGGTTTCAGGAAGGACAAGTAATAGAAAAATGTTTTTTTAATAAAATGCACATGCCTTCAGTAATATTTGTTTTATTAATACACTAAAAGTTTCTAAGGTTAAATCTGGGCACGAAAACTTGACATGAATACTAGAATATGTAGCTGCTTGAACCATACAAAAGAAAGTACATTCAATTATTTCTAACAATAGAAATTGAAGGTGTTTTATTTTCTAATTTCATTTCAATTTCTCCACTCCAATGTAAAATTCCAAAGCATTGTCAGAATTGTCACTAATACTTTTCAAAGAAATAGTACACAATTTAATAAATACATTTTAATTTTTAAGTATTTATAAAGCTTTCAGATCAAACTATCTTAATGTGTGTATTAATCATATTATTGGCATATGCCAATAATCATTTCTAAGTGTGATTGTAAGATGTGGAGAAGTTTTGCATGCATAGGTTGTGTAATATAATCTAGCAAACTACTACCATCATACTTATATTTCTCAAAGATGGGATAAAGATAAACCACACATTTGTTTGCCTCAATCTAGCAAGGGATTTGTGTGCAACTTGTAATGGACACATTCAAGATCATTACTACTTTATTATTTATTTGCAGACATCTAAATGACTGTGAAAATAATGTCTTTGGAAATTAATTTGTTTTCACAGGTTAATCTCATGGCATTTGGAGTTATCATATACAAGGTTTTTCGTCACACTGCAGGCTTGAAACCAGAAGTTAGTTGCTATGAGAACATAAGGTAACTGTATCTTTCAGTATATTTTGTTAAATAAGCAAAAGTTTTAGGAGCATAATATGCAAATAACTTTTGTAAAGACTATTTTTAAATGATTTTATACACTTTCCGCTACCATGTTTAAACATGTATTGCAAAATAAATTTTAATATGTTTAATAAGACTACTACTACTGCATGTTAAATGGCAAGAAAAGCAATCTTTCAAATATTCTCTCCCTTGAAGAAAAGATAGCTACAGTTTAAGGTAAAAGCAGGTTTTAGTGATTTTCTCCTGCAAAGCATGTCTCAGAACTTAGTAACTGTTTCATTCTTGTGCACTTTGCATGCTGCCATGATTTTTCCCTCAACCATTTCTCTTTAAAACTGATTTATTGAGACCTTGAAAATGATTTGTTCAGGAAAAACTCAAGTATACTATAGGGAACATTAGAAATAACTGAGGTTGGGGTAGGTTGGGCACACTCCTGTACTTTCAATATCCTGTACAGGATTTATAGTTAGGATTTGATCGATTACTTTCTTTGAGTTCTAACCATTCATAGTTTCACACAGTGCACCAGTTTTAATAAAGTTGAGAATGACTCATTTTCTGAGGTACACTGCAAAAATATTTTCTCTAGTACAGAGTGTTTGGACAAAGAATGAATGAGAAAATAATCACTAGTCGCTTCATTTTCAAGGCAATGTGCTCGATACCCAGGATTGAACATTGTTTTACCAGAAAGTGATGATGTACATGCATTATTTTTAAGAAATCACTGTTTAACTTGAATTTATTTGCAATTCAAGTACTGTACTGCCAAAGCAAAGAAAAAAGAAAGAAAAGAAACTGAAAGTTTTATATCTTACATCTTCTCTACTAAAACCTTAGAGGAAAGCAGTCTCCTTGACTGTCGTGTACTTGAACAGACCCACATCCACACAGTAAATTTTTCAGGGTTCCTCAGGGGAAACACATCCTAACAGACCTGTCTTACCTACGGGAATTACTACATTAGATTTTTAAGTGTTTCATATACATATCTAAGGAAATGTCTTGAAAATTGCCATAGTTCAATAATAGTTCTAACATCTTAGAAGCACATCGCTGCTATATTGACATAGCTTCCCTCAAGAATATTCCTTGAAAGTGTAGCACAATTTGTTGATTTCAAGAGATGGTTGTATCAAAAAAAAAATTTCCATCATAATTTGAAGAATTTGGGACTATGTTGAGTATGCATATGTTTCTTAATGGAAACTTTCAAATGTGTTATAGATCTTGTGCCAGAGGTGCGCTTGCTCTGCTGTTCCTTCTGGGTACCACCTGGATCTTTGGCGTTTTACATGTCGCGCATGCGTCGGTGGTTACTGCCTACCTCTTCACTGTCAGCAATGCTTTCCAGGGCATGTTCATTTTCTTGTTCCTGTGTGTCTTATCTAGGAAGGTTAGTAGACTTTTTTTTCTTTTTTGATCCTTTCTGTAGTATGTTCCTGAATCATCAGTTACTAAGTTGAAAATTTCTTTCTTCTCGATTTACAAATTGTACCATTGCTGCCTTAATTGAGTACACGTTAGTACTGAAATAATAATTAGTTGTTCATAGGGAAATATTTTTAAAGCTTGGCATCAGAAATCTTAATCTAGCTTCTTTTCACAAGAGTATATTCGTACAGATAATCAGAAAGCAGCAATAATTTAGAAAACTAAATGTAAAAATTTAATGAGATTTGAGAATAATTTAATGTGATTGTTACAATTATATTTAACAACCTTTCCTTTCCTTTTTATTTTTAGATCCAAGAAGAATATTACAGATTGTTCAAAAATGTCCCATGTTGTTTTGGGTGCTTAAGGTAAATATTGAGAACTATGGATACTTATTGGTACACAAAAATAAAAAAAAAAAACAGTTATGGATGACCAATGTATAAAAATTACTTGAACAAAATGTCCAATAATTAATTACTATTTAATCAAATATTTTGATGATGATTTTTTTTGTTTATTGTGTAGAACTGTCCTAATAAGAGGTAAAAATCATGTCCCATACAGCTATTATGTTTTTCTATATGACATAAGTTAGTTATGTCAAAAATAGTATTGCAGATATTTGGAAAGTAATTGGTTTCTCAGGAGTGATATCACTGTGCCCAAGGAAAAATTTTCTTTCTAATATAAAAAAATATATAAATGTCCTGAAGGAAACCACTGGCTTGATATTTTTGTGACTCATGCTGCCTTTGAAACTAGTCCCCTATCACCTTGGTAATGAGCTCCGTTAACAGAAAGTGGAACATAAAGAGAATGAAGGGGCAGAATATAAAACAGTAGAAAGGAATAGCAGTTACAATGATGAGAACATTTTGAGTAAACTCGTTTCTTTGTAAACTAGGTGGAAACTTACAGAGAGAGAATAAAGAATTTAATTAAGCACATCTTACTATTTGTAAATTCTTCTGAAATTAAATATCTGCTAACTCAGACCTATATTCGTTTTATCCATTTTCTTTGCCAATATTCTTTTAACAAAATCCAAAGCTTCACAAATGAAAAAGAAGGATTTCTGTTCTTAGTTTAACATTAAAATGAGGTGTTTCTATACTCGTCACACAGACTGTGTCTTCAGATGCTTAATCAGTAATACATAAATATGTCAAAATATAATATTGTTCATGCCTGTAAATGTAAAAATAGTGTATATAAATATTCTATTCTACAATTTTCAGTTGTTGTTTCTCCTTAGACTAGTATATTTGAGTTCTTTATCTTTTTTTAATTTTAGAAAGATTATAGTTCACATTGCAATATTCCCTTTTAACTTACTATTTTTAAAAGGCATTGTAAAATATGAAACTATTCATAAGATGAATTAGTATTTTTTCTGTTTAGAAAAGTACATGTATTAAAATGTTTTAATAAAACATTTTATTAAAACAAAAATAAAATGTATAACAAGTCACTGTTATCTATAGGCATTTTTACAGTGGTTTTTTTTTTCTGACAGCTATCAAAGCATATCTGCTGGAAACTATGATATCTTTCTCAAATTCTAATTAAGGGGTAAAAACAGTGATTTTATTTCAGAAATATGTAATTGTTCTGCACCTACCTATAAAAGTATGCCAAATCACAAAATGTTGTCATTTTTAAAATTAATTTTTCTGTTAAAATGAAGTCTGTCAAATCTTGCTTTAACAAATAAAATATTATCTAAATGAATACTGCCACTGCTTTGCCACATTCTTTTCTAAGAATGATAACTTGCCTGTCAATATATCTTACACATTTTTAGAGGATTCAGAATTATAATTTTGTGTCACCACTTCCTCGAGTACTTACTATTCTAACATCAAATTGTGTTCTCATTATTTAGCCGGAGCTCAGACCATGCATCGTACCATTTTTCCCCCTTTAATTAGAGAGCTTGTTTCTTGTTTGCTTCCTGAATCAATGCGATCATCTCCTACTGTTCTATTTGATGTTGTAAGAGGGGTCTGACCATTTGACAATCTGGCTTTCTCTTTACTTACCCCATATCAGAAACCCAATGAGTGAGTCAGCTTTCTCAGGTAAACCCTCCATTCTCATCTCTGGCCATCACCCAGGTAGTTGGGGTACAGCAGCAATATTAAGTGGGTGCAGTCACACAGACGGATCAATTAGGTCACCACAGTAACCTGGAATTCATACAAGGCTTTAACAATTTTTCAAGGATGTTTGGAGATTTAAAGGGAAATTCCCAAACTAGCAGTGCTTTAAGATTAGAAAACAATTAGTGCTAGGGTCAATAACAAGAACCAGAAGGACAGATTAGCAAACAAGGAAACTGTGGCCTCAATAACAAGACCAGGAAAGACAATTTAGCAATTAGCTAGTGGATTCAATAACAAGAACAGGAAGGACAGATTAGCGAACCATTGGTGGATAGACTTAAAAAATAAGAACTAAAGTGAAGTAGTGCTTTATTTTTCATTTAGGTGAAATATAAGTAAATATTATATAAGTAGTTAAATATTAGTATTTAAGTAGTTAAATATTAGTATTTAAGATTCAATTTCCCCATCTGCTAAAATGTATTAAAAGTATTAATAAATATTAATTCACTAATTCTTGGGAATCTCAAGAATCAATCAGAGACTTTACTACTTTAAGCTTGATCTAAATATATAAACTGAATGAACAACAAAAAAGTAAAAGACCAATCTCATAATGTTTTTAAAAACTAGTTATTAACTAGACATATATTATAGTCCCATAATAAAAAGTATCTGTGAGTCTACTGATTAAATATTTACATATGATATAATAATTTTAAAATTCAAGTCTATAAAGCAAATGTACCATTTTCTGTATGTTGGTTTGTAACCAACAACCTTACATGCTAATATGATGAAGACCCCATTTCATCAGACCTACAATTCAGTACCACCCTCTCAAACTCAAAAATTAACATTTACTAATTTTCTATATATTCAATCCCTATTTTCAATGTCTTACAAAATATTAATGTTTCTATGTACTAACATTTTCCTTTAATTTTCCAATAAGAAATCTTTGGTAAAAAATTCAATAAAAGCTTCAATCTTAATACCTATTATTCAGATTTTTCTTCTACTTGAGATGTCTTCTTCCATGTTAATTCTACTCAGCATTTATGATTTCTCTCCATGAATTCTGTCATCAATTTATTCTTTATTAATTTCTCTCAATCACTATAAAAATAGCACCTCGGATTGTACAAGATATCATAGCACTTAATGGGATCATTATGAAGTCATTTTGCAGTGTTTAAACTTAAAATTTCTCAGTTTTAGGTTACAGCTGTAAGACAAATTACTTAGAAATGGCATTTAAAGAAAAAACAGATTACTTCTTGAAAGCTGATTCAGATTTCAGTAGTCAAATTGTGCAATTTTGTTTAATTCTTACAGCAACTATGTAATTCTATGCTCATTTTCTAATGTGAAGAGTACTCATTGTCACACAATTGAGAAATTGTAAAGCTAGTACTCAAACTGAAAGTCCCTCAAGTGAACTTGAGGAACTTGCTCGGGAATTTTAGGTGACTGAATAACAAAATTTTCTGCCTATTAGCCCAAGGCAGTTCCACTGTTTCTCTATTACATGGCTATAAATTCATGTAGTATAAGGACAATATCCCAGTTTATAATTATGTCCTCTTGGGAATGAAAGAAATCCAACATGCTTTTTTAATGTGGCCTTTTAAAATATTTTTCTAACATATTTCATAATTTAACATGCATTTTCAATTTGAATTAGATATATTTGATATGCTTTAAGGTGAAGTACTTTTTTCTTGTTTAACTATCCTATTCCTCAATTGTGTCTATTCCTTATGCTAACTCAAGTCCTCAACTAGGTAGTTCATTTAAATTACTTGGTTATATACTTATCTATACTCTTCTATGTATTTTTCTTCCTGTTTATATCATAGTCAGATCATTATATGATGACACATTTTAAGCTCATCTCTGTTACCTGCTTTTCTCACTTGGAAAGTGAAACTATTAAATGGAAAGTGAATAGGCATGCTAAATTTTTTTTTTTAGTGAGTGAATAATATTCCATATTCAGAATGTACCATAAACCATAGCTACTGTGAAATCTGGATTAATATTATATTATAGTAAAGAACTTCAGTATCTTTCAGAAATACTCTCCATGCTATATGACTTTGATTTTGTTGTTGAAAATATAAAATGCTATAAAGAATGGGGACTCAGGTTGATGTGTCAAACCACCATTACCTTTTTATTGAGCTAGAGGCTACTTATTATTTCTTGTAGGTATTCAGTGAAAATCATAACATGAATTTGAGATCCAGAAAATTCCTTAACACTTTTATTTAAGTGAAAAGGACCTGAACTATTTACTCTAGATTGAAGGCTTGAGTAGACATTATAATCAGTGGGCAATCTGAAAGTACAGAACATTTTATTTGGTATTTCTTTCAGATGTTACACATCATAGGTTTGTAGGGTAGTTGTGATTAATATAAAATAAGAGGGTTAGTTTAGCTGCAAGGGTGTCTTCTGGCGCCAATGTACCATGATTCTAATTCCAACCACCACTTTAAGGTATTGTAAATAATAAAACCTATAAAGTATATTGCAATTTTATGTACTCAAAAATAAGGTAAAAAATAATAGGTTTCTTTCAAAATTGTACTTAAGAAATGCAGTTTCATTTCCTAGTGGACTGCAATTTGCCATATATCAGTATCCAAGGGCCAGGCTGCTCAACCTGAAAATGATTATTTTCTTTCTTTTCCTTAATGTATCAGAAGTAGATCCAAAAGAACCTCTATTATGCAGGGGGGGTTAATTATCCTGGCACTCAGTTAAGCTTTGGAAGTGTTAGGTGATAAGAATGGAGCCTTAAAAATAACTCTCTCCTACTGCTGCCCACTCTGAAGAAAAAACCACATGCAGCTTCCGCTGCAAATATTGTTCAAATTACCCTAAAATTCTCCTGGTTTCAGTACATCCCAGCTCCTGGGGAGCAGCACTGTTCCAGTGAGGTCATTTATTCTGTCACTTCAGCCCCCTTGGCAATCATGATAACTCCATCTCTCACTCAATCAAGTGCAGGAGGCTTTTCTGAGGTACCTTTTGTGACCCAAGTGAGGGAAATAATTATTCAAAACAACATCACTTTTTGTTCCTCACATGCTACAAATTCCTCTGCAGAACCAACTAACTGCTACCCAATTTGATCTTCCCATTCACATCAATTTCTCATATTCTCCCGAAGGAATGTGAAAATAAACAGCCACCTCTCATGTCTCTGTACTTAGCTTCCAAATGCAGTGTGATGTGTATACAAGCAAAGACACTGCAGTTAGGCTTTCCATTTCTACCTTTTGTGAGACATGTGTCCTGGTGAAAGTTATGGTCTTGGGCCTCAGTTTCTCCTCTCGGAAATGGAAATGACTCATAACACTTGAAGAAAACTGTGTAGAAGATACACACAGTTAAGTGATATCAAAGTACTATTGATTATTATTATAACCTATATGAACAATTATTGTGTTCCTACTAGGTGCCAGTGACAATATTAGGTATGTAGTAGAAACAATAGTAAAAACATCAAAATAAAAAAAAGACAAATTTGTAACATAGGATGATGCCTACATTATAGTTTGAGCAAGTTATTTCTGAAACAGACCAGAAAAACAGTAAAAACAGAAATGAGTAATAATAATATAAAAATGTAGGTTTCATTTATTCTCAGCTACTTTCCAATTTACCTCATCAACTCATTCCTTGTGTGATTCAAAAGCTTCAAATTTCATTGGTATCTATTTTGTAGTTGGTAGGATGTCAAAGAGAATTTCAAATATTCAATATTTCTCTTTTTTTGCCCCCTCACCCCCCCCCCGCAAATCAACATTTCTGACATGGTGTTTGTAGTAGGCTACAGCACAGACCCACATTTCTTTGTACATGTAAAATCGTTGCCCCTGCAGGCTAATGGGCAACAGTTTGATTAAAATGACTTTCGTGTACAAAAATGAATCAATATATATTTATTTAAATATTAATATTATTGGCATTTAGATGAACTTGAGAAACATGAAGGTATAAGCTAAGATAACTTGGTATCATCAGCTCTCCACACGTTTCTCTAAATGAGTGGGAAATTTACACTGGCATAATCCTGTACTTCATCTTCTTTGTTCAGGACACTGCAGTCATTTCACTTGCTCTTGCTTAATGTAAAACCATAGAAACTGTGCTCCTTCGAAACACCATCTTGATGTCTTTAATAGGTGAAGCAAATGAGCTATTTTAATATTGAGGGGGGAAATATAGAAAGATAAAAATATATTTTAATAAATGTCTACTACTCATATATAAAATATATTTGGGTTTACCTATTTTTTTATCCTATTTAAATGTGTTGTATTATTTCCTGAACAATAGGGTAGGTCTGTCATTATATAAAGGTAATGTCTAGTTTCCAAATTAGTGAGCTGGATATTACAATTTTTTTAGATGAATGAACTGAGAATGCTATTAGTTATTTATTCAATAATTCAAACATTGTACTGTGCTGTCACCCTCACCTGTATGCCTCATCATTCTGATAAAGAATGATTCAGATTCAAAACCATAGTTCTTTATTCTTCTGTGAACTAAAGTATAAGACATCTAGCATTATGTGATTTTTTCCCAAGTATCTTTGCATGCATTGATTGAATGAGCTCAAAAAATAAACAGTCAAACGTATTTTCTATACTTTTGCCAACAACATGTACGTTCTCTCTTGCTTGCCAAATCTCTGCATCCTTGAGGTCAAAAATATAATATTATTCCTTGATATGCCCTTATTTACTTTATAGAACTCAGAAAAGGTAGATGGATTAATAACTATTTTTGACTTGGACATGATGGAAAGTTTACATATGAAGACTTAGGTTCAGTCACTAAATGAATTTAAGGCACTTTTCATAAGCATAAAGTATAAACTAGTCAGTATAAATGTGAAATTCACATCGTTATTAAGGCAAAGGGAGAATGAGGGTACAGCCATAAAATGGAGGTTAAAAAATTGTAAAATACAACTGCTTTATTTATTCGAGTTCTGTTCTGTTATCTTTTGCTGTGGAACAACACTACTTTCAAACCAATTGTCTTGAAAAATTATTTAGCTTAGTTTCTCACATTTCTGTTGTTGATTGGACACAGGAGGGTAGTTCTCATTCAGGGTTTCCTGTGAATGTGCAGTTAGATGTTCCCTGGGGCTGCAGCCATCTGACTGACATGGCTATCCACCACCATCTCAATGGGCAGTGCAGCCAAACACCCATTCACGATCTCTCTGGGTCATTTAGTGGCACACAGTATGGACACTGGAACCCTTGATGGAGCATTCCAGGAGACCCCTGTAGAGGATGAAAGGTTGCTTCCCACTTAGCCTCTAAAGTCATAGTTTACTTTAGTTAAATCAGTCAACTGCAAAGCCTACCTAGAATTTAAGGCTTGGAGAAATATGTCCACCTTTTAATGGTAGAGTGACAAGGTCACATTGCATAAGAGCATATGGAAATAGGAAATATTATTGAGGTCATTTTGGGAAAATATAATCTGTCATAAGTTTTATGCTCCTGCTAATATCTATATATCAAAATAATATCCTTGTATTAGACAAAGCAATGAATTTCATAGGACTATTTCCTGGAGTGTCCTTGAGCATAAGCCAATGAAATCATACAGAAGAACAATTCAATAAAAGTTATAAGAGTCATAAAGTTTCCAAAGTATATGAACCAGGTAACTACCGTTTGCTATTGTATCTTAATCCAGAAGTAGATTTAAAAATCCATAACTCTATCAGAATTTCCATACTATATTCTGAACACCAGCATTCTGATTCATGATAATAAAACCCTATCTGAAAAACAAGATAATAAAGGCATTCCATAATTAAGAATTTTGGAGAAACTCTACAGAGTTCACCTAAATCTTCTGTCTGATTCTAGTATGCTTTGAGTTAACCTTTCAATTCTTTTCATGTAGTAAATATTTTGATAATTATTGCTTTTAAAACATACACACATACACACACAAACAAAATGTTAGGGTTCATTTAATGCAGTTGAACTATGCTCTTTAAAACTTAGAATAATTCCTATTCCTGTTTTGAGCACACTGAATTACATGAGAGATTAGATGAGAGATTTCAAAGATGAGAGATTTCACCCTTCCACTCTCACTTACCCACAGTTGTTGATTCCAGCAGTCAAATTAAGAAATGTAGAGTTGTATTCAGCTTGAGAAATAATGGTTAGATGTGAAATGTTTTTCTGTGTTGAATTAAAATGGGCATATAATTGAGAGGTTTTTTGAAACAACAACAAAAGAGGCCCATCATTTAATAAGAGAAAAATCAAAGGAATTCCTTACTCAAATAATAATTAGATGATGGAGAACTCAAAGCTTTACACCTCGTATAGAACACAGAGGTAATAATCCAGTTGAATTTTTCCCTGGTTAATATATAGGCCAATATTAATCTAGATGAATGTTCACAGATAATTTTCATTTAATACTAAATTCAAGGTTATAAGTATAAAATCTAAATTCAGTGTAAAATCTTTAAATGTCTTTTGCAGATTATCAATATTACTTAACTTCAAAGCTTCAAATTTAAAACCCATCTGCAAGTAGGTTCAAAAATATAATTCTAAAATTTGTAATGATATAGTGTCTATAATATGACACATTGTATTACTAAGCATAATATTATTTTAATCTAAACATTGTAAGACTGGTTATATTTTGATATTTTTAATTAGCATAAATTAATTATTTAGTAAAATAAAACAATACAGAGTTGAGTGGTTTTAAGGTTACATAATCATATCCAGTTCTGGAAATGCTCTGGGTTGTTGATGCCATTTGCACAGTAAGATTTCTACATAGTACTTTGACTAGAAAGAATATTAGAAAAATTAGGGAGAAAGTTTTAAATATAAGAATCAATTCGAAAGTTAATTATCTATGTAGCAAGACCAAACTTTAACCATGTCTTCTTTTCTCTTTCCATGACAAGCTGAATCAAAAGGCTATGGCCTGATATATGTTGTTCACAAACTAAATTTTATCTCACCCAAATTCAGTTGAGAAACTTCCCAAAGTAAAAATAACTGGTTCAAAAATAAAATGGGTGTTGCTTCTGACATTAAGGAATTTTCATGTCTCAGCTTCACCACAACAGTGCAAACGAGAAGGGGAAATCATGAATTCATGTTTTAGGGGAAATGAATTTATGAATTAGTGAGAAAATAATAAAAGAAGCTTTAAATGAAAGCAGTTTGCAGGGGATGCCTCCCCTGAAGCTACACAAAATTGAAAAAGCATCTACCGAATAATAAAACAGCATTCAATGATATCTTTGAGTCTACCCTTTTAATGGATGATTTGTATGCAATACTTCCAAGTGTGATGAGAGTATTACAGACTACTGAATCAGATAGAATCACCCTATAGACTCAGCAGGGGCAGCTTGAAATAATAGAAGAAGAGTGAAAAATCCTATGTTCAAAAAAGTGCTTTTCTCTGAAACTACCCAAGCAACACAGCCCTTGATGCATGCATCCTCATGTGGCTTTAGCCATAGCTCATGCCCTTCACATTTAAAGAGAAAAATACCACTGCTGAATGTAGCCCACTTATAGCTGGGCATTCTGTCTCTAATAAACTGAATCTCTAAAAAATCTTTTAGTACCACAACAATCACTAATATGCTATAAATAGACTGATATCTTGATTTTTAATTAGATTATATTATCAATGTATTTTCTATCTCTGTGCATCCCTATCTATCTACCTACCAATCTACTATCTACCTATTTACCTATCTATCTATCACCTACCTATTGATCTGGAGAATAAGAATTTTTTTTAAGAAACTGACTTGTATAAAAATCATGTTAGTTGACAAGTCCAAAATTTGTAGGGAAGGTCATCAATTTGGAAATTCACACAGGAGGAGCTGCAATTTGAAAGTAGAGGTTTTTTGTTTTTGTTTTTTTTATAAGAAAACTCTTAATGTTTATTCCTAGGCTTTAAACTGATGTTTTTCTTTTCTTTTGTTTTGTTTTGCTTTGCTTTTTGAGACTAAGGTCTCACTATTTTTGCCTGTAGAACCTCAGGTTTATATTGCCTGTGGTATGGACTCAAGCAATCCCCCACTCAGCTTCCCAAGTAGCTGGGATTACAGGTGCGTGTCACCATGCCCAGCTATTTGGGGGTGGGGGAACGACTAGGTCTTGTTATGTTGTTCCAGGAGGGTTTCGAACCACGATCCCCAGTCCCAGCCGTGACTCCATAGGCTGTCACTTACAGACATGCGCCACCGTGCCCAACTAAACTGATTGGTTTAAGCTCATAGACTTGTTGAGAATCATTTCTTTTCCTTAAAGTAAATTGATTTTAGGTGCTAACAACCAAACCTGTATCGGTTTGAATAAATATTTTGATACAATAGACTAATTAACCTAGGCTACATGTTTATATGTAGTTATAACATATTTATAATTGATGTAAAATTAATTTGTATATTACCTTGAGATGAATTTATAGATAAACAAGATGGGTGCAATTCACAAAAGAAAATTTGATAAGCTGAACTTTTTTAATTAAAAATTTTCAAACTGAAAAGGTACAATCAAGAGACTAAAAAGACAATCACAAACTGGAAGATAATATTTGCAACTCACAATATGATAAAGTATGTGCATTCAAAATGTACAAAGAACTCTAAAACTCAACAATCAAAAAATAATGCAAGTAAAAGATTCTGGATACTAAAAAAAAAAAATGACAAAGAAGCCTATGGAAAAAATTATTCAACATCCTTTGGCATTATGGAAATGCAAATTAAAACAACAATGAGATAGCACTACATGTTGATTAGAATGACTAAAATAAAAAAAAGAAGAAAAACAATTGACACTATCCATCACTGCCAAGTAACAGAGCAACAGGAACTCTCATTCACTGCTATAGAAATGTGATGTCACTACTTTAGCAATATTGTTTAAATGAAAGATAAGCATACAATATGATCCAGTACTCATATCCCTAAATAATTACCTAGTTAATTTAAAATTAATGTTTATACAAATCTGCACTTGAATATTATAGGAGCTTTAGTCATAATCACACAAAAAAATGAACAAGCAAGATGTCTTTCAAAACATGAATGCACAAAAAAAAATCTCAACCTATTAATAGAATGTTATTTGGTGATTAAAAGTACTGTTCTAGGAAGTCTTGTAAAAACATAAACTCTACGTGCATGTTAATAAGTATAAGCAGTCGGTCTAAAAAGATTACATATTGTATAATTCAATATACATGACAGTCTGGAAAAAATCTGGAAAAAAATTTTAGAGACAATAAGCAGATCAGAGGTTGCTGGGTTGAGTTGGGAAAATTAATCTATGAATAGGGAAAACATATCATATCTTTTTAGAATAATGAAACTATTCTCTGTGATGGTGTATCAGTGAATACATGACCCTGTGCAATGTCAGAAGTCACTGAGTTCATAACGCAAAGAGTAAACTTTAATACACAAGTTTTTAAAAATCATTTTGAAAGTCAGGGGTTCTAGAATATAATTAAAACTATTTGCAAGTGAATATAACTATTACAAATGTATGCTTCAACTTCATTGGGAACAGAGAGTATGTTGAGTAAATAACTTTGGAATAAGGCTAAAGAAAAAGAGAAATGTGCGTAGTAATGTGCTCTCATTGATGAAGTTGTTTTCTATGGCAATTTGGGTAAACTATTTTGAAATCATTGTACATGTATACTGAAATTGAAAAATTAAGTGGAACTAAAATTTTGAAAACTACCTTCTAACTTTTAGAGTGAGATTATAGTTAAGCAAGGGAAGAAGACTGCAATGATATATGCGGTAACACATAAGTGTTGGAAATATCATTGTTAATTGATTGGCTCAATATATACACAGATGGCTATAAATGAATGATATATGGGTTGGCAGGCACTTATCGATCATCTGGGAAAGCATAAAACAATAGCCCATAACAAGGAGCATATCTAACACTCAGATTTTGATTTCAAATACCAATGTTCAATAAAGAAAACCAGGTTTCCTTGGAAAAATAGCTTGTAGGAATGAGGGCACGAGATACACAAGGTGAGTTTGGAGTATCTGATGATAGCGGAATGTAAGGATGTCCTCCATTATTTTTAAATGATGGGATATGTGAATGGGTATACTAGACCAATGAAAATTGGCTCCAGTGGTTAAAGTTGGAATACAACTGATCTTTGACAAAGAAGTTAAAGCAATACCTTAGAGATAGTTTAGCCTTTTCCAAACAATGTTGTGGGAAAAAACAGTGTATCTATATGTAAAAAAAAAAAAAAAAAAAAGAACATTTTACACACTTTATATTTCTACACGTACTTACACCCTTCATAAAAATTAATTCAATATGGAACATAAATGTAAATGTAAAATGCTAAACTAAAACTCCTGTTAACTTTGAAATGTATGAACTTTTTGGTAATGGTAAAATTTTAACTCCATCAATCTGCATATGGAAGCAGAAGTGAGCCTCAGTCTTGACACGAAATATAACTAACCACATTACACCTACCTGGTAGAATATGCAATTGCCAAAATCAACTAATCTCTTTAAGGTTTTAACCTTGACAACAAGAATCAAATGGAAATGATTGAGTTGAGTGATAGCAGCATGAGGCTGTGGGACATGGAATCAAAAGACATTGGACATTTTGTAGGGTCAGAAGAAGGGTGAAGACCCCAAATGACAGAATAAACTATCCAAAAAGATACATGCAAAGTGCTGGGACAATATCTGAGGTATTGGGATTTCAAAAAGGAAACTAATAGCTGTCATTAGGATTCATGATACACAGTAGAATTTTTCATGTGGTGGCTATGGTGTCACCAGTTCTTGGATCTGGAGGGTGCTGCCAGTGAAAATGAGCCTGAGGCAACTGGCACAAAAGCTTTCTATTCCTTAGCACTCAGCATGTAAGCTTGAGATATAAACAGTTAAGTCTATTACTCCAAGTACTATCACAATTTTGAGAATTAAAGAATGAAGAGGATGTACCTTGTATTGGTTAGGTAATCAGTGTAACAAAATACACTTCTGTAAATACATGAAGAGAAAGTGTCATACCAATAAGAGCATACACAGAACAAGCTGAATACCCCACTGTTTCTTAATTTCTTACTGAAATAAAAATATAGTAAAAATTAAATTAAAGAAAATATTCTATTCTGGTGAAGTTCTAAAATAACTAATTTCATCTTAAGAATCTTTTCTCTATATGTCATTTGATAGTACATAGAAACATTTCCACTCTTTTTATTCACCCAATTCTTCCACAAACTCACTGAAATAGTCAATTGACAGTTTTCCAATGTTAAAACTAAATCCTAATAGTGTTATATTTCCTAGATACCATAGTAAGTGACTGGAATTTCAAAGTCTGGAACCAAAAGAACACTACATTAAACACAACACATTCTGTCAGTCTGGGTTGAGAACCATGATTGACAACATTGGTGTGAAAAACCTAAGATCACAAATATGCCAAGTGGAAACGTCTTTTTTTTTTCCTACTGTTATTTTTGAAAACTATATCTCCATGCTAACCACTAGCACTTGGAACTCTTTCAAGATTTTCCAACTGCCCTTCATTATCAACAGCAGTCCCTCTAGAATTGTGGTAGAGATTAATCACCTGTTGGAAGCAAGAATTTATGATTAACCTTTAATTTAAATCAGCTTCAAAATTGCCCTATTTTCTTCCATTACTTATCAATGTTCTTCATGTTTTCTGCCAGACTCTCTAGTCACTGCATGATGAGATGAAACTTTTTGTTTCTTTACTTGCTCCTCATTCTTATTCACTTTAAACACCATCATAACAACAATCTTTTTTGCTCTGGTTAGAATATAGCTTTAAAATGAGTACAAATTAGTATCCAGCTATTAGTCTATGCCTTACTCTAAATTTCTTAGCACAGTATTCAAGACCCCAATAAATTGCCATTTTGAAATAAATCTCCATTACCTTCTATACATCTTAATATATTTTTGTTCTCTCAAGTAGGTGTTGATCACTAAACTAGCTCTCCTTGAGTTTAGTATATCTCTCTTCTTTCATAAATATCCTTCACTGATGTTAAGAGCAAAAGAATGCTTCTGATTTCAAAATATATTCTTTTAAAAGAATGTTTTTGGTTACCTGTTAAGTCACTCTCTGATAATATAGGTACCGCAATATGTTCTTTGTCTAAACTACTTGTGTTTTAGATAACAGGAGGGAAATACAGCCCCTCTCCTCTGCAAGAAACCATAGGATGTGGAGCATGCCCCAATTATTTATTGTTTCATAACAAATAAGCCTAACTTTAGTAGCATAAAGCTACTTTTTAATTATGCCTACTGAATTTGGGATCATCAGCTTTCCCAGGACATAGTGATAATGCTTACCTTGTCTCCTTTATGTTTGGAATCTCACCTGGGAGCGATACAAATGTCCAGAAACTGAAAAATCTGGACCTATTAGATAACGTTCCCAAGGTAGCTGATCTATGCTTATTGCTAGAACCTGGGTTGGAATCTCTCAAAGACTAGGTTTAGCTAACAGAACCTCTATATGTGATCAAGGCATGTATTATGTTTCTTACAGTATGGCTTCTTTATGGCACAGTTCTTTACTTAACCACATGTGAAATGTTCCTTTGCAGTAGAAAATATTAAAACTATAATACAGCAAGAAATAGAGACAAGGGGTGAAAAGGACCTATACAGGTCACTGATGTCCTAAATTTAATGTACATGAAACTATATCCATCCTTTACTTCCAGGGTATGTAAATCAATGTTCCCTTTTAGACTCATGTTCACTACAGTTGAGTTTCTAGAATCTGTGCTGGGAAAACTCTGAAAGGAACACTCCCTAGTTCAATCACCTATGCATAAGAATATTTAAAAGAAAATATAATTTAAAAATATAATTTTCATTTTGATACAGCAAACATCCTTATACAGATAACCTAGCACACTGTAATAAACCAAGTGTAAATAAAAGAACAAGTCATCATGTCATTAAAGGGAGAATAAGAGTTCAAAAGAGGAAATCTGTAAATAGAAGCATGTCATGAACCACATAGTATATAAGAGTGAGTAAAAGAATAATCAGTTCCAGTTATCCAACTGTGCTTCAGGTGATGATAACAAAACTTGTCTGTTTCAAAGAGCCTAAAACATTGACATTATAAAAGTGATGCTCTGTTAAATCTTGTGAATAGGGAAAAGAAAAGAAAAGTGAACTACTAGCATTAAACTATAACACTCTAGATTAGGAAGTGAACTACAGTAATGAAAATGAGTATAAGCATAAACTGGATGTGAGACCCTGATAAATTTCTGAACTCACCAATGTCAAAGTTGTTCCCTCACTGAATTTCATAGATAATTATAGAAATATTTTGCTGGGGAATATATAAACCCTATGTTCAAATCTTTATCAGGAAAGAGAGAGCCAAAGCAAGCAGTTTACTCTTTATTCTTTTTTCTTTTGAAATGGGAAGAATAATTAGTCAAACGTCAGGTCCAGCCAGGCAATTGATAATCAGGTCTATTAGATGCAAATGAAAACTGCAGTTGATGTATCAGTGGTCTAACAGGCAATTGATAATCAGGTCTATTAGATGCAAATGAAAACTGCAGTTGATGTATCAGTGGTCTAAAAATGACATTCTCAAAGCCTAGACTTTTTTTTTTAAATAAATAAGTCACAGTATATAAAAAATTAATAATGTCACAGTAAGATTTATGTTCTAAACCGGGGCAACCACAGCATTGGCTTACAATCTGAAGAGTTGCTCAGATGCCATGTTATTCTGCTTTCAGTTCTGTATTTTCAGATCTGTGCACCTGTGGCAGACTGACTACCATGCAAATCCCCCTGTGACTCTGCTGAACTGTAAACCAGCTCATTGCAGCTGATTTTTTCTGCTCAACACTGTTACCAGATGGCATTTTAGGAAAGTAAGATGACATGGCTGTAGTTCACAAATTTAAGTATGGGAAAGAATAATTAGGAGCATTGTTATAAAAGTAGATTCCTAAACCCAGTCCCTAGAGATTCTGATTCAATAAGATGGAAGCCAGAATTCTGCTTCTTAATAAATATCTCCTAGGTGATTCTGATACAGTCAGTACATGAGACAAGAATTTGTGAAACTGATTTGTGAGAATAATGAACTAAGTGCTCCATTCAGTATGCCCCATAGCAGGCAGTGCATCCTTAGTATATCAAGGGAGCACATTGTGTTAATGTGGTTTGTTTATATGTTGTCTTGCTAGAGTGTGAGCTTCTTGAGGGTATGTCTTGGTCAATGAATTTTATGTCCCCAATGCCTGGAACAGTGAGTTTAATAAAAGATAATCTAAAGTTGATGCCACAAGTGCAAGCAGAACATTTTTCAATGACTCAAAGAGATAAAAGAGCTTTACAATTTAATTAGAATTTACTGTTTGCAAAGGTTATTCCTAAGACTTATTAGGAATCCTGCTCTGATGCTTGGGGATGGTTCCTCTTTTCCAACCTAGCTAATTGTTACAAAGCTGAACCATCACCTTCTCATACAAGCCTATCTTTCTATCCACGGTGATTTTTTTTTCTTTCTGAAAAGTGGCAATGGGAAGAATGTGAGCTAGCATTGATACCAACCTTCCTAGTCATGCCCATGAGATTTATTCAGATATAGACACAAGTACAAAGAGCTACTAAGTCACTCCAAGAATATTTTAAGTGGTACAAAGTTGATATCATTTTCCTTTTTCTATAATCATTCATTTATTTGCCCAGTAAAATCATATCACTTGTTTAAATTTTAAATACTGACAAGTCCCAAGCCTCTTGGTGAATTTTCCCTTCTTGTTCTTGCTTGTGACCTGCTCTACTTCATCTCCTCCCTCAAAATTCAGCTGTACTAGCCACAGCTCTCCAGTCATACTCCAGCTCCAGGGATGCTGAACTGGTTCCATTTTCCCCCCACTTTCATGTTTCTGTCCCTCAACTTCAAGTTTCCATTTGCAATTAGCAACCATTTTGCCACAGATCCCTTGATCTCCTTTTTTCCCTGTTCTATATCCTTCTCCAGTCATAAAAATTCATTACCTTCAAATATATTAAGACATTAACTTTGACTCTTATGTTCTGTTTAACATTAATAATTTCATCATTGTGTATTGTGTATAATAGTGTGCATTGTACAAATATTACACAGCATAATTGACACAAATCTAGGCAGTACCTCCTACTATGAATTAGGTTATATGGTGTAGATTATTGGGACCATCTTTGGTACATGCGATCCATCTTTGACCAACTTGTCTTTGAGTAATACATAGCTGTAGTCTATTGTTTGTTTTTCCCACCCAATCCTCATTTAATGTGACATACAGAAAATCCAGGAGCTTGGATAAATATCTAAAATAGTGCTTGGCACACAGTAATTCAAGTATTCAAATCATCCAATCAGTATTTGAATGTTTATATGTATGAGAGTTAAGCAAAGAGATCAAGTCATTGCTTTCGTGAAACTCAGATAATAGTGATTACAATAAAAATAATAGAATGCCAAGTTTTTTTATGAAAAGCTTACAAGGAAATAGAATGTGGAAAAGAGATACAGACCACCAGGAGTGTTATCATGGATGGAGCTGTCAGTTCTTTGAGATGATCTTTGAGAAGGTTGTTCAAAGATGTAAGAATGAAATTATAAACACAGTGACTCTGAAATCAAGTTTATAGGGTTTAGACCTGGCTATACTATTGATTATTATGTGATATTGCGTAATGTCATATTACTCATGAATTAGTTTCATTGAATTAGTCCAATGGAGATAAAGATAGTTATTTTCCTCAGATGTTTGTTGCAAAATATTACATAAGTTAATGTGCAGGCATAAAGCTCATTCAGTGGTGCCTGAACGTAATAAATACACTATAGTTGATTAATATTATTGTTAATCAGAGGAGGATAATTCAAGAACTTGGCAGGTTCAGAGAATGAGCAGGGGGACTAATGTGAATGGCTGGACTAGCCAGGGCCAGAACAGAGGGGAAAATGATCTGACAAATATCAAGAGATCAAATCATAGCCCTGTGTTTTTGAAGGTGATAGGAAAGAACCAAGAAATCCAAAGCACCATGTTCACCTCTGAATGGACATGATTATCTTCTAGGAAAGGACAAATCTGTACATGTTGATACCTGTAGTAATACAAGTCCAGAAGAGAAACAAATATTTGATGACTCTTGAATTATTGGGATATCCAAAGATGTTTGATTTCTATCATTTCCAGAAATATCTGATCTTCTTTCCATGCTGGGAATCAACCTATAACCCATCCCAAAAGTCCCCCTTTCTTACTTTAGTGGAATTAGAAGATGGTTTAAGCTTCTCTGAGTTGGGTTTCAATTACCTGCAAGTAGCAGTGTCCAAAATAATATACCTCCAGGTGACCACATGAAATAGATACTATGTTTACTATATTATTGACTGATTTATTTGAGGACAGGAAAGAAGAAAAACAAACCAAAAAAATGTCAAGTTTATATCTGCTAGTTGGATTAGCGATTATTGAACTCACAGGGGAACTTTCCTATTATGTTTCTTTTAAATATTAACTTGCATTAATGTTAAGGATATAGACTGTGCGAGACTACCTGGGGTCTATTCTTAAATTTTATTTAGAATTCACCTTTGTCATACATAATTTCTTCATTTGCAAAACTGAGCAAATATCCAGACCATATTTTCATTTCAACTGCTGTTTTGATAGCTATGCTTCAAATGATATTTTATTTCAACAGTTGCAGTACTCTTACTTGCAACATGATTTCCCCTTTCACATTTTTAATGCTTTCTTCAAACTGATGATATGTTTTTAATCATTATCACTTATTTCTCCAAAAGCTTTTGGTGTAATAGTTAATAACTCTGACTCTGGAGTCAGACATATCTAGATTCTGACAGATATGTTGTTAATCGGATATGTGATTAGGGGAATATTACTTAAATTCTCTAAGCCTCATCATGGTTTTGAAGATTAAGTAAGATAATATTTGTAAATTGCATATTTACTCACTATAACACTTGATATTATCACAGTTCAACAAATGCTAGCTCTCATTTTCTCCACTGCCTAAAAGATAAAGTACAAATTCTTAACATGACATTCAAACTTTTTGTAGCCTCAGATCAATTTAATTTCCAGTCTTGCTTTCCCTAATGTTTCACTTACCCCATGGACTTTATACTGCAGCTCTACTTGCCTGCATTCCATCATTACAAGCACAGATTGTACTATACACATTTTCACAACTGAACCTTGCATCCAAAAATGCCTTCTCATTCTTTGCCCAGTAGAATTCCTCCATAGTCTACACCAGCCTTCATCATGATGCCTTCTGTGACAGTCTACTCAGAATGAATTCCTTCCTTCCTCCTTTGCATATTTATAGTATCACATATCTCCTGTTCCTTGAATTACAGACTTTCTTTTATTCTTTTCTTCCATACTGAAATCTAAGGCCGTTGATTGAACTCCAACACATAAGGACTGAGTTGTCATTATGAACTCATAAGGGCAAAGAGCTGCAGTGTTTTTAAAACAAGTGTGGGTCCAGCCCTCTTATACTATGCCTTTCCCACTAGGCTATGTCACATTTAAGTGTTTGTTGAATTGTTTTCTTACATGAGGCAGGAAGAGGAATCTTTACATCATTCCAGACACTCTCCTCTGGATTCTGTCCAGGTTCCACATATCTGTTTAAATTGCTTTGGTCAGTTCTAAACATGAGACTGTAATAAATGTTTTACAAATGCTAAGGACTATGAGAGCATTAAGTCGTGTTTCCTATAGTTACACTCCTGTTTATATATATACATATATATATATATATATATATATATATATATATCAGAATCAAGCTTTGCCTCGTGAACAGCAGGACTAT
This sequence comes from Uropsilus gracilis, assembly GCA_004024945.1. Lineage (NCBI taxonomy): Eukaryota > Metazoa > Chordata > Mammalia > Eulipotyphla > Talpidae > Uropsilus > Uropsilus gracilis. Next base: position 18,441 of record PVHY01002087.1, on the reverse strand, counting down.
ATTGTGGCTGTGTTTTGCTATACATTAAAATATGTGCTAGGGAAGAACCAGATTCTCAGCCTGTATAACTATAAACATTTTCTCCAAATTGCCTACAATGTGATTCACCCCACAAAGAATATATACAAAAACAAAGCTTTGAAGCAAGGTATTTTCCCAACTTGAAATGGAATGAAATATAAACCATCTAGCAACACTCCAACACTTCTTTTTTTAAATTAGCTAATGAAATGTGCCAAGAAAATTTATTCCCTGGTCCCAAGAGATGTCTTCTCTGTGAAGACTCACCTGTTCACCTCAAGGTTTCTGGCAGAAAACATGACACTCATTTGCATTCCCAAGAGAATAAAATAGCAAGCTGTGAAGAACAGCCTCACTCTTGAAAGTCTGACAATCCTAGGTTCAAACAATGTCTTTGGCACTTAATAAGGTACAGTTTAGCCCTGTAACATTCTCTCTGTGACTTAATTGTCTCATTGGTAAAATGCACATAATAATAAAACATATTTCATAAGGTGGCTGTGAAGATTACCAAGATGGTACATATTAGGTGCTTAGCAGGTAGGTGACATTTAGAATCACTCTGTTTATGGCTGTTATTAGCTCCTGTAGTTTCTTCTATCCCAGTTTGCCTTGCCACTCCATGTGTCCCTGGGGAACAGTGGCGATTTTTAAGACTGGTGATTATTTTGGTCACTGCCCCTTTTTATCTTGCACTGTGCTCAGAAAAATATTTGTTTAATAGATAATTTATAAACTCAGGCTGCTTTTGAGTCATGCAGGTTTTCTTTGACATCCATTACCTACCTGCTGTAAGCCCATCTGATTTCCTTGCCTGTCATTTCTCATTGAATAGAGACCTGAAGCTGGAAGCTAGTAAATGGACTGTTATTTGAATGGGTGTTAGAGGATTAAGGATTTAAATATGGTAAATGAGATATGGATTGAGAGTCCTATGCTAACGCAATATTGTTATATTCAACTTGGAGGCAATGACCACAAATGAATAATTTTTAACAATGACCTCATGATGTTCCTTAAAATTGGAGTACACATATCTTTTGCTTTGAATTTTTCTCAGCATGTGGGTGCACATAAATATTCCTAAGCATTGTGTCTGCTAAGGAGTAGGATTTTTTTTCCCTGTAAATAAATGTGTACGCCCTTTTAGAGCATGAATAGTGATAGTAAAGTAATTGTAATATCAGACTAAGCTTAGATTTAGAAGGTACAAGGTCATCATTTTATAGTCAATAAAATTTAAAGGGACAAAACCCAGTTTGGGTGCTTTTGTCTTCTAATCAATAAAATGCTCTTTCTCTTATTAGGCAGTGTCAGTTGCAGTCAACCATTGTCAACAACCAATTTGCTCTATCAGTGAAGCAAATCATTACTAAGCATGGAGCTCGGGTTGCTGTTCTCTCTCGCTCTTGAGCACAAAATGGGAAAAGAGGGGAAAACATTTCTTTTACCATAGAAATTAAAAGCCAATAGGATTCAAAGGGCAGTGAATTTTCAGGCTACCATAAGGAAGCATTATTCATCTTTTTCTAAAACCAAAGGGAACTATCTATCTATAGTATACCCTGTCTCAAATCATGCCTTTAAAAAACACTCATTAAATACAGAAGGCTGGGTAGACATGTGACAGCTATCAAAGTGGCAAATACAGCAAGCAAGAGACAAGTATGATAGACACAGGCAACCTAGGAGAAAGAGAGGAAATGAAAAGGCAATTGTATTTCAAAGACACTCAGAATCAAGAGGGTTGTGGAGAAATTGAAGAATGAGAATCATTTCCCTACCCTTCATATAATCAGCATAAAACAGTGCTGACTATATCAGAGATACTTGATAAATATTGGTTAATCAACCTTTCCAAGGGCAAAGACCTGAAGTGTCTGGCCACTGGAAGTATATTCTCAAGAATGGAGTGGGTTTTAACTAAGGCCAGAAAGTCTTAGGGAACACAGGAGGGAGAAAACCCAGCTGGTTGGAGACCACACATATTCTTCAAGTGCTCGTAGTTATTAGTCATCTAACAAGGCAAAGCTCAGAAAAGCAGAGCCTGAAAAGACAGTTGATTGAAGAAAAAAAAAAAAGGAAAAACTGGCTGACTACTTGCATTCCTACATGGAAGGGTTTCTTTTTTGGCACAAGAATCTTCTAGGTCTGTAGGACAGGAGATCTCCCAGCTGTCAAAACCCTCTCTTCACTTCCCTGGCTAAGTGCCAAACCAGAAGTGTCAGTCAGGAAGAATCTGCTGCCACGGAGCAGCTGAGGTTGGCTCCTCACTGCCTGGGCCTGGGGTGTGCTGGAAAGAGCCTTCTTCCACTGGGTCACTTGAGGACCAGCTTTCAGACCAGGTGGTGTTCCCAAGAGTACTAGAGCCACAGGGAGCAAAGGATACTGAGTAGCCCCCTGTGTGAGGCAGAAGGAACTGCAGATATAAGGGCTGGGAGGGAGAGGAAAGACAGCTTTGCTGTTTTTAAAGTGCTTGAACTGGCAGGGGAAAGAAGATATTTCTTTTTGGAAGCTAGACCCAGGAGCAACCTCTGCTACTATGGGAACAGCTGTGGTAGCTCTTTGGGAATGGCTAAGTTCCAGAATTCAGGGTTGGCAATCGGAGAAACCGCTCTAGTTTTTGGCTCTGAATTGATCATAACACTAAAACCGAATGTTTAACTGGAATAAATAACACTTCAAGGTCTGTTGTTTCAGGTGCAACTTATCCCTACCAAGTTTAAAGATATAAGAACAACTACCATACTTTCAGTTTCTTCATAACCAAAAGCAATACAAATACAGATTTTAAAATCCTTATGGAGATTTTCATCTCAATGCACTGGGACTTGGGGGTTTACACATATAATTCCCATTAACACTAATAGGCGTTAGAGTACGCGCACCAATTCCCTTATGTCGAAATGAGAACATAACCATATGGATACTAATAAATACATTTTTAATTCTGATTTTATGCAGATTTCATATAATATTTTATACAACACTTAGCAAACTCTTTGGAGACAAAGATTGTCTCAATTAATTCTCCCCAACAGAGACAAACATAGTCATACAGATTCCTACCATTTCTATAAAAATACATTGATTCTTTTGTACAGAAGAGGAAGTTTGCTTAAACTATTGGTAGTAGTTTAAGTGGATGCAACGTTAAGGTTTTTCAAGAGCAAAATGTTCTTTGTTTGCAAACATACTTTCTTTAGATGTAACAACCTCCTGACCCATCAGAGATTTTTTTCCAAGTGACATTTTAGAATTTTGTTTAACTTGACGTTTTTACAGTGTTTTAGTGCCACCTGCTGGACATATTTTTAAAAGCAAGAGATTCTGAAACGAAAACTACATTTTCCAAACCAAGAAAAAATGCTGGAAAGGTCAAGTGGTATTTGCAAAGTGGGAAAAGTTTTTTTTAAGTTAAAAAGTAAAAAGAAGAAGCAAAGAAGACTGACCAATGAAAAAGAAAGGTGTTTGCTTGTTTTCAAATAAAAATAAAGTGAAAAATGAAACTCTTCAACAGAAGGAAGAATAAGTAATGTGAGGGCCCTGTGAATGGATTTTGTTATTGTTGTTACTTTTAGAAATTAGCCTATTTTTGGTTGACACGGTTTTTAGAAAATCTTTAGATTGCCTTTTAAATCCCAGATTGTTTTGTATGAATGGAAATGAAATAAGCATTCAGAATGAATTATCTCAAAACACAAGATAAGATCATTTATTTAGGATTTAATAAAAGTAGATCAAATACAAGTATCAGGAAGTTATAAAATTTAAATAGATTTAAATAATAATAGCATTGACTTTTTAGAAACAAAATTCCCTCATAGAAACACAATTAAAAGAGCACATATGGTGTTTGAGAAAGAAAATTAAATTTTAAAATTTTAATTACCTTGAACTCAGTATAGAATAAAATGCAAAGACACAATCCTCAGTAGAAACAAGTGTTGATTTATCTGAATTTAACAATACAGCTTCTAACAAAGCACTCGTTGTCTCTAAAGACACGATTTCTAAAAGGTCATGCCTTCTCTGTGAATGTTACGAACTAACCAAGAAGCAGTTTAGTGTCAGGACATTATAGCTTAGAAGGTCTTGCAGCCTGGGACTCCTACCCAGTAACTCCTTAGAGAAAAAAGGAACAAAACTCTTCTTTTTTGTTTAGAGGCCTCATTTAAGGAAACAATTTAATGGAAATACAATTCTATTTCAAACAATGAGTGCTTATTGAATTTGAATGTAAGGATCTGGGACAGCTGATTTAGAAAATGAAATGGAGGCCACTAAGCCTCATCACACTAGAGCTCAATGATAATTGTAGAAAGATAATTAGAATTTTAAAAATCTCTGCATTTTAATCAATCATGGGTCTATTGGAATGTTTTGAAAAATAAAAATACTTTTATCTTGCTGGGACCAGAAAGAGGAGATTTAGCAAGAAAAGCTTGAAACATATAACATTTTAATATTTTTAAGTCAGCAATCTTTAAAAAGTTTCATCAAGCAAAACCAATACTTACATATGAAACATTTCATATTTGAATAAGATCATTGATTGTTTTATATCTACATCTTAATGTGGTATAGCATCATTTCACACATATATGTACAAACATATGCACTGAGACACACAAAAAAAATCTTTTCACTCTGTCTTCAAATTAAAGCAGATTCTAGATAGACCACCTTGACCTAGCTTCAAATTCCAACCAAATGGTTATTTGTATTTGACTGGTACCTGATACAATTGCAGGCAGGCTTTATATATTATCTTGCATTATATTGAGATCATTTATTCTTTTCCACATTAAGGAAGGCTGATGGAAAAGAATAAAAGCTGTTTCTATAAATACCACCAAAGAAGACAGTTAAAATGAATACATTTTTTCTTAAACCAGGATTTCAATCATTTTTATGTCTATTCCACAAGAAAAGCCCTAATGTTATATAGCTATTTCTACATTCTCAAGTACTATAATATTATCTTCTTGATGCACATGCCCAGCTTCTATTAAATACTAATGGTGGCTCCATACATACATCCTGAGGACAGAGTAGCCCTGAGCAGCTTTTACTCCACACAGAGGAATACAGGGATATGCTCTTCTTGATATGCTTTAGCCGTGCATTAAAATGGATTATATTTCCATAATGCACCTCATGAAAACAGATAGGCCTGTCTTCAAATTATATAGATAGAGAACAAGCAGATGGGTTTCAAGCCATTCACAATTCAAATTGGTTTATGAGAAGAACAGTTGATTAACCCCCAATGGGTACATCTAAATTATATATCTCTATTATTATACATATATCATACTTCTCTATTGTGTATAAGGAGTCTGATTATATATTTTGCCTAAACATATTGTCTAATAAATATAGATGAAGATATATTAATGTATATATTTAACACATACAGCCTAACTAATAACAAACATATCTAAGCTCTAACTCAAATCCTCTCATGTTTTCTAGTTATAGCACATCTCTCCAGTTCTCCCATTTCTATCATTTCTAGAAATGATTGAAAATGTCATGATCATAAGTAAATCCTCACTATCATACCCTTAGTAGCTTGTAAGCAAAAACCATAATGGAATATTATTAGAAAACAGAATAAATAATTCTATGTTGTTTTGTATTATATTCCAAGGACATTCTAGCTCCAGTGTTGACCTGGCATTTATAACATTCTCCCAAAACATGTTGGAGTCTATTTAAATGATCTGAATATTTAAAAATATTTGGCATATCTTTAGGGTTAGGGAACATAAATAAGGAACTATAACAGCTATAAAAAATGATGGAATTTTCATGAAGAAACAACCAAGTATTTTCAGGATTTTAATCAGCAGCTGAGTCTACCATTATAAGAATACAGAATGGTGCATAACCCCCCCCCCCAAAAAAAGGTATTTACAAAATAAGAGGGAGGTAGACTATGACAGTAGAATAATAATCCTGAATAAAAATGATGGGGACCAAGATTGTGTGAAAGTTACTTATAGGATTTGCTTGTATACAACACATGGAAGGATTTTAAGCCATAAACAACAGATGGTAATGTTGGAAAAAAAAAAACCTGTACTGTGTTCAGGTTGGATAGAGTTGGATAGAAATTATTTCTCCTGTTTTGATCACATTTGGTTTGAGGTACATTTACCACAACCACTAGAAAGCTTCAACTAACCACTGCATATACTGGATTGTGACTTGGGAAGTAAGAATAACTCAAGAAATATTTCTGACTTGTCTTTATATTGGAAAAAATTCATTTCATAGGTAATTAAGAAGTTGGATATTGTATATATTATAAAATCAGGTGAGATTACTTAAGACTGACACTTGACAATGTCAATGGTTACTGAGTAGATACAGAAGAATAAATCCCCAAAAGAAACAGAGCATAAGTGACCCAGCAAGAATGAAGTAAATAATGTTAGGACACACAAACCAAGAAAAGAGAGTCATTTCAAGAAAGATGAATTGATAGTACAGTTTGTTCTTTCAATCAACTTACTGATAACTAACTGAAGAATAAACAGTTAAGTTGATATGAATTGAGGTGAATCCCCAATTCCCCGGTGACTGTGAAAACAAAAAAGAAAATAGTGAAGTTCAAGATATTGATAAGATTATTGTTGAAATAATGAATCTTAAAATTTAACCTGTATGATGACACACAAAAAGCAATTGTTGGCAAGAAGAAATGAATGAATTTGAATAGATAAGTGACAGCAATATTATTAAACAGTTGAAAAAATGTTACTTGAATAAGCTGTGTGATGTTAACAAGACTGAGGTTTGAATTAATTATTTTAGAGAAAAAAAGGTTAGAAGTGATGACATGATGTTGGGTGACCAGTGGAGTGAATGGTTAAAATGTAACGTAGAAAGTCCTTGAAGATGCAGACTTCAGAACACTGAGTAACCAGGACTCCAAAGTGTTCTTCTTATGAACCTGGAAGATATTCAGGAAGATATTCAGGATGACTGTCAACTAGGATCACAGGCTTCAAAACATTGGCTTGAGGCAAAAGTTTGCTTTTGGGTTTTTTTTTTTTTTTTTTGGCTTTTTGTTTGTTTATTTGTTTTGGTTGCAGGGGTAGAGGAGTTTGTTTGTTTTGATTTGTTGACAAAGTAATAAAAGAAGAATTAACTGCAGATAATTGTGATAAGGATACCAAAACTGATTTTTGATCAGGAGTTATCTTGTGAGGGCAAATACACAGAAAAAGGCAAAAGTTTTGTCCACAGGATGGAGGCTATTTTTATTTAGGATTAAAAGATAGAGAAAACATTGGTGATATATCAGATTTTACCAGTCATAGAGGAAACTCTAGAGGATATAGCAACTTGTTTAGAAGGTGCAGGATTACAGCCCAAACAGTAAATAGTGCAGAGCACGCCAGAGAACATGGAATAAGGGAGCAAATAGTTGTAGCTTTAAGTAATAAGAACAAGGAACCACATACAACAATCTTGTCGGGGAGGACGTGTATTTATTATGTCATTCAGCCTGGTTCACCTGGGTCCCAGAAGCCTGGAACACTGCATGCTATGTGACTTGTTGTGAAAACATTCTCAGACTGACTATACACAGTGTATGGACTGATTGGCAGCAGATTCACAAATAGTAGACTTTTTTTTTAATTTTCTGAGTGATAGTTTAGTCAAATATTTGACATACTCATGATTTGAAAAAAAAATCTTCAAGGACTATTGACAGATGTGACCTGCCAAGTCTTCTAGATTAGAAAAGAAAGATAATATGGACATTTGAAAGAATGATAAATTATGCAATCACGTTCAAGTTTTGGCATGATTAATTACTTCCCATATTAAACATGAAGTTGAATTCTTTAGCATATGAGCTTGGTGTTTAGGTCTGAAACTTTTATCTTATCCCTTAAAGATACCACAGTGTTGCTCTCAGCAGACATGACAATGTTCGGTTAAAAAGAAAGGGGTATTTCTTATTGTGAGTCTCTATTCACTAGAAGGAAGAGTTCATCCTTGGAGACCCAAAAAAACCTCAACTCAGATACCCAACCATGATTGAGAATTAGGCTCTTGACCTAGCAGTAGAGTTGCTCAGAACAAGTTTCTGGAACAGTTCAGCTTCCCAACTACACTGACTATACTGACAACAAAATCAGAAAAAAAAAATGACTAGTGAATGGGTCACAAATATCTTCTGCCTTAGGAAGGCTATGTGTTTTCTCACTGAACTTTTATTAAATGATGTGGGGGATGTGTGGGGGTGTGGGGGGGTGTGGGGGGGTGTGGAGGGGTGTTTAAATATATCTCTAAATACATTAAGGCTATTTTGCAAAGGTGTATTTCATTTGTCAAGTGTTTCTTAATTTTGCTTATGGGGCCCATTTTTCCTTAAAGAAAGGTTTAATGTTTTTGTAAACAACTCTGTCAACCATTTCCTTTATCATTTCTGACTATGTCATGCATAAAAAAAGTTGTTCTCTATCAGAGATTCTAAAGCATTCACTTTTATATTCTTCAACTGTTGTCAAAATTTTACTTTCTAATATTAAATTCATTGCTCCATCTGAAATTGATTTCAGTGAGGTATGGATTTTCATTACATTTTCCCCCCAAAGGCTAACTAGTTTTCTCAGCATCATTTGTTGAATAGCCAATCTGTTATCCATGAATTTGAACTATTATATTAACAAAATACTAAAAATCCACATAAAACTGAGACAGGTTCATCATTCTTTTTTTTTTTTCATTTACTTGCTTAATTAATGTTGCTTTGGTTCTGTATTTTCAAATATGAGTGGAATGTAAGTAAAGAATGGAGATAAATTTGCCAAGTTCAGTCCAAACTACACTGGAGATAGATTTGTACCTGCCTTTTAAGAGGAACCCTATGCACGGACAAGAAATTTCATCCAGAAATAAGAAGACCTGCAAGTATCTGTCCCAAACTTTTATAGCTCCCTTCAGCTACAGGCACAAAGATATTCTATCAATGCAAAGTCATTTCTACTGAGCAGCAGTCAGACTTCATAACAAATTTATTGCTGCCCTACTATGTGCCGTGCATACAGTAGGCACAGAGCTTTCTCTAGGAACAAAAAAAAAAAAAAAAAAAAAAAACAGTGGTTGAGAGAAAGACCATACTTTTACTACATAAGCAAGCAAATAAGAGTTTTGTGCAGAGCTGAATATAAAAAAGAAACAGTAAAGATACTACACTCTAGCTGGGACTTTCAAAGAGATAGTCAGAAAACCTGATAAGCTGCAAGCTAGAGCTAACCATGGAGCAGCTATCTTTAGGATAAGCATGTCACACAGAGGCAATTTCAAATTCAAAAGGCTGGGTCTGAAGTGAGTTTATACTTTGTGATAATTGAGGAAAATTGGAAACTGGGCAAAGAGTGGTGGTGGGGAGAAGAGGAAGTGAAGTTAGAATACTAGAGCAAACAGATCAGGTAAAACATTGCAGGCATGGTAAGAACACTGGATTTCACACTCACCTACCAGATAGGAGGTTTGTAAAAGAGCTTGCTGCCCTAAACTCAGAATCTCTTATATTTAGTAGAACTTTTATGAGCTTTCTGTTTTAACTTACATTACTGCTGTCATAAACATCTGTATTCTAGCCTTTTTCTGGAGATGGTCCCACTGGAATCGTTGATAGAGATGATCAGTGGGAAATTGACTCTTTAATCAAAGCATTTGCCAAAAATGCAACTCTGACTTTGTCACTCTCTTGTTACAGTCCTGTGAAAATTTCCCTAATAATATTTCTCTTCTGTTGTGTTTTTACACTTTTCATATTAATAATAATAAATAAATCTTCATTAAGGTCACTTATTATGCATTATAGAGGCAATGTTCCAGGAGTTTATACATATTAGCTCATTGAATCTTCACAACAATCCTGTGAAGCAGGAACTTTTATTATTCCCACTTAGAGATGATGAAACTGAAGCATAGACTTGCTCATGATTGTGCAGTTAGTAAAACAGGGGAGCTGCGATTTGAATGTAAGGAGCATGTCTCCTGAATCCGAAGCCTCAATTGTTTTTCTTTGTTGCATGCCAAAGTCCTCATCAAGGGTCTTGTGCATGACTGGTGTTGAATTTCTTGGCGAACCAGCAGAAAAGAATCATTTGAGAAATGCAACAACTTCCTGATAATAGGAGTCTCAGATGCCTATTATTTGTACATGTGTTTATTTAGTACAACAACCCTATAACACAGGCATTTCTTCTGTCTGATGCCATAGTTAATTTCTAATGACACTACATTATTGGTTCTCAAAGTTTGATGACCTAACCATCTTCAGAGGAGAGTCCAAGGCAGAATCTTGGCTTGGAGGATGAGTATCTTGATCTTGGTGGGGAAATATTCAGGGTGGTCTTCGATCCAAGCAGGAATGACAATTGGCAATTGACCATGTTGCAATGGCAATATTCCTGCATAATAGAAAACACCAAACAGCTGTGCCCTATCTGATTAGTTCACCTATGGTTGGAGCTTATGATTTAAGATTGCAAGTAAGCAGCTGTTTCTAACAAGAGATGTTATGTCATTGTTCAATGAATGGATGAATAGTATCCCTAAAATGCCAATAAATTCAACCTTTCAACCTGCCATTTCTATTTTTTAAAAAGAATCCTTGTTTGCTTCAATTTTCTTGGTTAAATTATTAAATACACAATTTTATTAAATAATTTATTTATATATAAATTTACATCTTTGTAATCCCCGAGGTTTACTCCCTCACCCTCCCTGACACTGTTCCCACCCTCTCTTCCCTGCCCCGAGTTGTGAACTTCAGTTTGGTTGATGGGTTGTTTTGACTTTTCTTCATGGCTTTTATTTTTTTTCCCATGTCCCATATATTAGTGAAACCATTTGGTTTCTGTCTTTTTATCTTTGACTTGTTTCTGCTAATATGATTTCTTCTAAGTACAGCCATACTATCATAAAATCATCAAATTTGTCATTTTTAACTGATGACTAATATTCCATTGTGTATATATACCACATCTTTTTTATGCAGTCATCTGTTTTGGGACATTTAGGTTTGTTTCTGTGTCCTTGCAATTATAAATAGTGCTGCAGTAAACATCCGAGCACAGGTGTCCCTTTGTACAAGCATTGATGTCTCCTTTGGGTAGATTCCCAAGAGAGCAACTGCTGGGTCAAATGGTAGTTCCATTTTCACTAGTTTGAGAGTCCTCCACACTGCTTTCCATAGTGGTTGGACCAGTTTACATTCCCTCCAGCATTCTTACTGTGGGCCATTCTTACTGGTATAAGGTGGTTTCTCATTATGGTTTTGATTTGCATTTCCCTCATTGCTAGTGATGTTGAGCAATTTTTCATGAACCTGTTGGTCATTTGTATGAAATACACATGTTCATATGCTATGGGCCAGGTGCTATTTAAACACTATTTGGAATTCTACATACCTCTTAACACCCAGTGAGGTATGTACTGTTAGGCTCTTCTTTTGCAAAAAAAGGAAATTGAAGTATAGAGACATTCACTTCGTTTTCTTTTTTTTTAATCACGTTTATTGAAACGTGATTTTGAAATGCAGGCATACAACTCTTCAGGTGTATGCAAACACATCATACCCACCAGGTAAGCACCTCTAATTCTCCACCACCTTCCACAGGGTCCTTTCCATTTTGACTCCCACCCCATACACTTCTCTTCTGGTAGCCTCACTCAGTCCCCTAGTAAGAGTTCTAGGTTTGTTTTGACTTAGAGAACAAACTAATTTTCTTTATATTCTTTATATTCCACATATGAGTGAACCATACAGCATTTGTTATCTCCTGTCTTATTTCTCTTTGCATAATCCCTTCCAGTTCCACCCATGTTGTCATAAATTTATCATTTTTTATTATAGCCTCCTTCTGTGCTTCAGTTGCTTGAGCCAAGAGAGGGATTTGCAATCACCACTTGGTTAAAACAGACTCCCCTGGTGACACACTTCCAGGAGCTCTAGACTGTAACTGACCCTTCAGCTGCAACCTAGTTCTCAATTGAGCAGATTTTGCAGACAGTGCCTTTCCCCTGATTCTCAGTCAAAAGTATAATGACTGTGGGGAGATTGTGGGTCCTGTATACACTGCAGAGAACTGCAGACTGAGTAGTACTTAGGCAGAACAGAGGCTTGAGAAAACCAAATAGAGGCAGGGCAGATGCCCAGAGCTAATCGTACACAATCCAGTGCCCTTTGTCCAACAGACTGTGTTCTCCCAGAGAAACATGTTCTTCTGGCTGCAATAATTTAGAAATTGAGGTCAAGCCTAGGAAAGCCAGCACAGAGGGACAATTTCCTCTCTCAGTGCCTCCATATAGTTCCTGGCACACTGTGACTCAGACTTTCCTACCCTGGGCTGTCTCTTCTCCCTGCCACAGAAGCTAGTAATGAGGTCCTCATCTCCCTTCCAAATGCGGTTCTCTCTCACAGATGCCAGTTCATTGTGTAAAGGAAGAGATCACTCTAGGTTTCTGCTAGTTCACCATCCTGTCAGGAAGCTCCTGATTTGTCAAGAGCCAGTCTTCAATTGCTTATGGTGCATATATGATCTCCAAAGCCTTGTGACAAACAAACAAACAAACAGTAATTTATAATTGGCAAAATTTAAACATTATATATAGAGCAATTTACCATAAAGCTTTTTCTGATTGTCAGTGCCAAAAAAAAAAAAATAGCTGAAATTTATGCAACTTATTTTATTGCTGCCTATATCAAGAATATTTTGGAAACCTTTACCTCTTTAAACAATTTTTTTCTTTTATAATGTCTTAGTATAGCACTACTGGTATTTCACATTCTTGTTAGCATTTTGACAGCATAGGTTTTTCTCCTCTCCAGTGTAGTTACTATAGCTCTCCCACCAAACACACCCATAGTCCTCCACCCTAGTCTTCACCTTTCTCAGGACTTCCCCTATTACCCCCACCTCTGAAAGCCTCAGCTCTGTGGTCAGTTTTCAAGGATTGGTTTTAACGATTGTCTCAACTGACCCGTTGTTGGTTGTTGTTGTTGTTGTTGTTTTGTTACACATTTAAGTGACATCATGCAGTATTTGTCTTTCTCCTTGTGGATAATTTAGTTGGCATAGTCCTTTTCAGTCCCATCCACATTGCTGCAAAAAGCATGACTTTTTATTTTTGATCACTGACTGCTATTCCACTATGTATATCTTACATTTTTCTCTTATCTTTTCATCTCTTTTGGAGCACCTAAGTTGTTTCCAGATCTTGGCTATAGTAAATATATTGCAATAAATGTAGGATTGCAGGTATCTTTTTGAATGAGAGTTTTTGTTAAATAACTGTTTTACTCAAGCTAAATGTAATATAATTCTATTGAATATTTTTTTAATTTTTAAATTTTATATATTTTGCTCAAAACTAGTTAGAAATAATCAATGTATTCAATAAATGGAACCCCTCCCAATATTTCAGGCCTGAAAATAAGAGCAAATCGAAAATTATTGACAACCTGAAAATGAGAATACATTGAAAGTATCATCACTTTCAAATTAATCTTTCAAGGCAAGTGTGATGACTGGTCAAAAAAAATCTCACAAATGAAGCCATTGTAAAACATCAGTTATAATAGTATTAGAGATAGGTACAGCTAAGTCATGTGTGCATGTAGAAATTTACTAATAATTACTCAGGTTATATTTTTTTAATTATGATATCTAGTTTGTAAATGTTACTTAAACAGATACTCACTTTTTGCAGAAAATTTTGGTTTTCAATATATTATTTTATAAACCTTCATTAATCCAATTTTCCATTCATAAGTGTGTGCTTCAAAATTTTACCACCTTAATTAGCTTCATGTTCTCTTTCATGGTCCAAAGTATCCTGGTTTGGAAGATAAATGTATGCTCATCTTACCTATAAACCTTGTAAGATATTGACCTTGTAAGATATTGATATTACTGATGGGATAAAAATTCACTAGCATTAAGGAATGACAGGATGAAGCTTGCAAATCATATGTCTAGAATGCCCAGATGCTTCTGTATTCTAGGATCATGTTATCTGATATGAGGTATATAACAGGTAAGCTGTAAAGGAGACCAGACAGATGCCTGATGCAGTGATGCCAGAGATGACAATACCATAACATTGAAGATACTGATTGCTGTTCAAATTTGAGATAAGTCAAATGGTCTCACTAATATATGGGACATATTTAAGAAAAATAAATAAATAAATAAAAGTCATGAGGAAAAGACAAAACAGGCTGAGCACCAAACTGAAGCACACAACAATGGACAGAAGGGAAAGGGGGAGGGGGGAGGGGGAGGCAAATCCCTGGGATTGCAAAGATGTGAAATTTACATATAAATAAAAAAAAATAATTAAAAAAAGAAAAAAAAACAAATTTGAAATTTAGTTCAAAGGAAGAGCCAAACCTGGAGGTGACAGATGAGAGTTGGGTAAGGGAGAAAGACAAGTCTTTTACTTTCAGAAACTAGAAAGTTTAGTACCTTAAAAACAATGCACACAGAAATGCTGCCTAGAGATTCCAATTAAAAGATTAGGAAGCATTCAGAAGAGGTACACTGGCAAGATGTGAAGTGATCACAACTCCAATTTGAGATAGTAAGGTTGAAATAAACATTAGAAAAGAAAACAGACAAACATCTGTCTCAGGTTTTGAATAAAACTCCTCTGGAAGTATAATTATGGAGATTATAGGCGTTCAGATATCAAAATAATGGATTCGATCACCTAGGCATAAAACAAGTGACAGAAGAAATCAAAAGACTAAATCTTATGGCTTGACCACTCTCAGTTTAGAGATCAGCAATTTAATATGAAGATTCATATGTTATATAATAGGAAGAAAAGTAGAATAATGGGAAACTCACAAAGAGTGAAGGTATGTCTCAAAAATGCAAATAACTAACTATGGAATGGTACTGACCAGACAAGTGTCAGAGGAGGTGAAAATTGATAACTGGACTTAGTGAAGAAAAGATCAAAGCTGACCTTGATAATAATAGTTATGCTAAAGCAGCAAAGACAAAATTCTGACTAAAACAATAAAATCATATGATTCTGGAGTTTGTTTTTCTACACTTCAGCTAAAAATAAGAGAGAATATTTAGGTGTAGACACTATGACAAGCAATTCTTTCTACTTGTGTCCGTGTGTGAATTTTTCAAGAGAAAAACTTTAAGAGTAAAATAGAGATAGAAAGTTGAAGAAAGTATTATATATCACCTTTTTGAGTTATTAAAAAAAGTTTTTTGAGTCATTAATAAAGTGAGAAATGAAAAAATGTTTGATAGGTGCTGAGAAATTAGAAGCCAGAGAAATGTTTTTTCTAATCCATCTTTAAAAGTATTGTCTTTGTTTATGATGAGCGAATAATACAGTGAAGACAGGAAATTAAAAGTGATCAAAATAAAAATCTGGAAAATGCTTGAAAGGTAATTGATCATATAAGATGGGAAGGTATCAAATGTCAAGTTTAGCTTTTGGTAGGAGTGCCACATAGTTATAAGTTAAATGCATACTATGAGCATAGGGAGCTGTGAAATGC
The DNA here is from genome assembly GCA_004024945.1 of Uropsilus gracilis. Taxonomy (NCBI): domain Eukaryota; kingdom Metazoa; phylum Chordata; class Mammalia; order Eulipotyphla; family Talpidae; genus Uropsilus; species Uropsilus gracilis. The sequence continues at coordinate 2,849 of PVHY01002087.1, read as the reverse complement.
TATCATAGTGGAAGTATGTCGGGCATCTTTATTCCAACTGTTTCATTTTTTTCAGTGAAATAAACAAGAAAATAAGCTAAGAATGAAAAAATAGTGTTTTAAATAACTACCTAGGAAAACAGTAGAGGGAAAAGATTTAAGTTCTAGTAATCAGGCTTTGTGATTGAATACCTTTCTCTACTACAGATCAGAATTTCAATGTAGATGCTAAATACAAAATGTTAAATGAATTCATTTAAATTTGAAATTTTCAGACCTGTCCAATAATGGTTAAGACAGTCAAGGTTTTGGTACATAAAGAGAAAGAGCAAAAATGTTAATAGAATCAGACTATAGATTACAGTAGGGAATATATTTAAGAATTTAATTGGGATGCGAATCTGGATAATGAGTTTCATGTTGTTTGCATTAAAATGTAAAAATTTTTTACTGAAACACAAAAGTGGAAAGAGAACTTGAAAAAATATTTAATTTTTATTATTTGTATATTTTACACTACTACTCATATAGCTACTATATATATATATTTATGTTCCTAATACAGTAAAACCAACATAATTTATAGACAATTCACAAGAGAGACCAGTTAATATATGAAATGATGCTTCTCTTTAATAGTTATTAGGAAAAAATAGATTAGATTCATAATGAAATACCATTTTATAATCGAGTTGGCAAAAAACATTCTCGATTGCTTGATATCAAATGTTGGCAAAAGGCAAAGCATCAAGAGTGTTTATACACTGCTGACTGGGTTGGGAATTGGTAGAATCACCTGGGAAAATATATAAAATAGCATTAGTATTGTTTATAAAAAGGAGAAAAGAGAAAAAGGCCATTAATGGTCCATACATGAAAATGGATTAATAAATGTTGGCACATTCATACCATAGGGAGAAAGAATGGATATAATGAAATCATTATGTTGTATGAAATAATGAAGTTGTAGATTGAAATCAGTGCTATAAAGACTTAGGTATTAAAAACAATAATGTTTGTTACTTGGGAATATACACTTATATAGAAGCTCCAGTGAAATTTGTAATAGTGCAGAATAATAAGGTTAGGATAATGTTTTTTTCTGTAGAGGAGTAGGCTGTGTACAGGAGATATATGTAAAGGAGATTTAACTCTATTAGCAAGGAATATATTCTTAAGATGAATTGCCAAGTACACGGGTGCTTGATATAAGTATTCTTTATATATTTGGATGTATTAAATGTTGCTAAAGTTTATGTATAAAAATAAGTAATAGATTAAATAGAAACAGAGTTAGTATTATAAAGTTTCATTTTTTTCTTTCTCTACAATTTTTTTCTAATTCTCTCCTTCTCCCTCCCACCCTCCCTCTCTGCTTCTCTCCCTCCTTCCCTCCTTCCCTCCCCTCTCCCCACCATGGGTTTCAGTGATTGAGCTTCTGAAATGTATACATGTTCCTTTTTAGCTCTTTTACCAGCATTCTTAAAATTTTAGAAGGACCACATTGAACACAATGTAAATATGGATAAGCAATTTCCTCAATCCTAACCACTGAAAAGGGTAAAAATATTAGAGCAATTATTCTCTTTGAATTCATCTATTTCCATGAAATCTCATTAGCTAAACCCAATAGCCTTCTTACTCCCTGAGGCAAGCAAAAACTCTTACCTAAATCATATTATGAAGTTTGACAGACAGACCAATTTTCCAAAAGTTTAAGGTTTTCTATTAAATTTTCTACTCAGGTGTTTTTTTGTTTATTTGCTTGTTCCCAGATGAGAAAATGTGCCACAGTAGCTCGCACATATTTGTCCTTTGGACCTTAAACTTCCTTTTCTAATCTCAACTTACATCCTTCCAAATTATTAGCCATACTTGGACACTTCTTTGAAGACCCAGTAGTAATTTTAGTAACCATAATATACAGTAACATCTAGTTTCTACAAATTTCATTTTTCTCCTCTATTCTCCCTGTAGTTAAGTCATCTATAAGGATTTCTTTTCCCTTCATATCAAGTTCATAAATGAATTTGCAGTTGTCATTTTGATTGGCAGTAGAGACAGTGTTAGGTTATAAGTGACCCAAAATAAAATAGAACTTAAAATACAGAACTCAGTTTATTGCATATCCATGGAAATCAAATAGCAATACAGACTATTTCCTTAGTATACGATATGCCAACATTGAAATTCAAAATGATGAATAATATTATCATCTTACTAATAAATGTGCCTTTTTTGTCCATTTAATGAGCGTAATATGTCAGTATTGCATCTGTGTCATGTCTTGTCACAAGCAGAGTTCATAAGCAAATCCACAGTGAAAGACATTGTTGCAGTTAAAATTGAATCTAGTTTAGGTCATGGAGATAGAGGTATTTATTTAAAAAACATGTGTTCTTTCATGAAATAAAACAACAAAATTAGGACATTAATTCTATGCCCAGTATTTAGCTGCAAAACAATTATAAACTTCATGTTTTTGTATTCCTGCTGAGTTGATTCCACAGGAATACCTTTTAGTAATAATGATAATAAATGTTAATGTCAGGTCCATAATGTTTCGAAATATTTTAAATTGAAAATCCCATTAATAAATGAAATGAGCAAAAGGTTATATATTTATACCTTTTCTTTATCCAGTCATCAATCATTAACTGCACACCAATCACGTGCCTGCATCTTGCCAGGCACTGGAGTGATCAAGGTAAGATACCGTTTTTTTGCCTAGAAATTGTCACTCAATTCAAATTTTAAAAGGCTGTATGAGTTTATCCAAATCATCTTTTTTTTATTATTTTTTTAATTTTTTTTATAATCAAATAGTTTATATATATATACATTTCATATCTTTGTAATACCGGGATTCA
>PVHY01002086.1:37022-136001 GCA_004024945.1 Uropsilus gracilis | reverse complement strand
ACACAGGCAAAAGCAAATGAATAAAGGAGGGAAAATGGAGTTTGTCTAAGATTGCCCACAGTGAGATTTAATATTAGAAGACAGAATGGTATCTACAAAGTTTCAAGGAGAAAAATATCCCAAAGTGTCATCAATCCATAGCTGAAGTTCAAAGGTAACACCTTTGAGGGGGAAGTTATTACTAGACACTAAAGAGCATAGGAAAAACTCTTATGTTCCTCCTGAAATATTAATTGATCTCCCAGTCCAGTGAAGGAGGAATTCAAATTTAAAATTTCACAAAGAACAGAGGAGTTTCTAGGGTCAGTGCCAAAATGGCATCAGAAGATGTTTCTTGCTTCATTTTCCAGAGGGCCATCTAGGTCAACCCATGTTCTCCACCTGGAGAATATTGTGGTTGGAGCAAATTTAAAACACCTCTTGAACATCAGAAATCAGACAGACTGCACCAGAAGAAAGGACATGCATTCTGTGGTGACTGAGAGGTGGGTAGAGAGACATATTTGGGGGCTTTGGTGGGGACAGGAAGTTCCCTTACAAACTGCAGCACTAGTGGGCAAAAATGCCCCCATAGGTTTTATTTATTTGTTTTTCACATTTTTAATGTAGGGTAAAAGCCATCTTTCTCTGTGGTTAGAGATCATAGCCAAGACTGTTTTACTCTGCCAAGATTTACTGAGTCTTGGCTTCGCATTTCCCACAAATATTGTATATTTATTAAAAATCCACACAGAAGATCACTAGTAAGGGAAAGCTTGGTTTATATCTTGGCTTTATCTAACTAGCACTGGTACGAAAAAAAAGTTGGTAATAACCAGATGGGGATCAAGAGGACAAGGAAGGGAAGTACAATTCATCTTTTCATATATATCTAATGATTTTAAGATGGAAACTCTGCAAAGCAGGGCAAATATTCAAATCTCCCTTATCCTAATGGAAAAATTCCCTGACTGACAGCGAGATGTTGTATCTTGTCAGCTATAGCAGTGGCCTTTAGACTTGATGCTGACATCAATACAGCACAACAAGCTATCTGTTAGAAAGCAAACACAGATCCATCTGCACTTCAAGAATTGTCAATGAATATTGCACAAACTCATTTATCCCATGATCTTATATTGTGGGATATCTAGAGATTGTGCTTATAAAAATTTTATAATAACTGCTCTCTAAAGATATTTATTTAAATTTTATCTTTTGTTTTTGGTGGAAGAATGCTGTCTGAAGAGCAATTTTAAGAGAACTGCCTTGGGGACCCATATTGAGTATTTTTTTAATGTCTGGATTAGATTTTAATTAAAAGTAAAATTCTTCCAATAAATGGATGGAAAGGGGTAGCAGTATTCCTGCCTGTAAAACATAAGCATTTTGGAAATTCTAAATCTATCTTTTATTGCTATATATATATATATATATATATATATATATATATATTTATATATCTCAGTTAAAATCATTCAATTTAAAAACTTTTATATGTCTGCCTTGAAGAATTGCTCCTTCCTCTCTCCCTTTAATTTCTAATGTCCCTCTTACCCATCTTCAAGTATAATTAATCTTTGTGTTCAGACACTGTGGTCTTTACTGGAAGTACAAAGAGATTAGACATAGTCTATGTTCTCTGCTGTGAGTCAAAGATTACACAGCTTGGAGGTGGGGCACTCTGTTTTTGAGTTAAAGTAACACGCTTACAAATGCTTGACAAATGTTGATATGAACATATGTACATACATGCATATGTTTTAGTTTTAAGTTTTAGTTGTAGATGTATTTGAACTATATTGTTCAAATCATGTGAACACCTTCAATATATCATAGACATACTGTACTTATTCTCTTCTCTAAATTTGTTCCTAGTCTCTATTTACTAGTCTCGTCCTATCTTTTCCTTGTACCAAAATCCTTCATTCTATTCAAAATGCATCTTACTCATGAAAATTTCTTTAAAATCAGTGAATCTTGATTTTTTCACTATAGACAGATCACTTAAGGTAGTTGACAGCTTCAAATAGTTAACCTAAATTGCAATCTTCAAATGTTGGTCTATGGCCCTCGATTAGAATGTAATCATTTGGAGATAAGATCAAATTTTTATCGCGTACAAATGTCTGACTATATAATAGCAGCTTGAAAACTGCTCATTAATTGAGATGCTTTTTCTAAAATACATTTATTAAGAGATTTGGGGAGTACAGTTCTTATATTTAGAAAAACATGACAGTGTAGGTTTCAGATAAAGAACAATTATTTGCATATAAACACTGCTAAATATTGCATGAGACAATAAAAGAATTATTTGTTATTTATCTGAAGTTCACATTTAGTTCTGTATCCTGCACTTTATCTGGCAAACCTCACCCCAAGGAAAAACATATTTTGAATTGCATTATCTAGTTCTGTCACCTGACTAGAAGCATAGTACATAAAGATAATTATAATATTCCAAAGGACATTTTCAGATGGCAGTTTTATGCCTTGGAGACACTTTTTGCTTTTAGGACTCATGTATATGCCAGTGTGTATATACATATACCCACGTATATGCCGGTGTGTGGGCGCACATATGCTTGTGTATAGGAAGGAGAATGATACTTAATACCACTTCAGGTTATACAGCACTTACAGAATGACAAAAGAAATGACAAAGAAATGCCTGCTTCACAAATACTTAAAGTCACCCAGCTGTAATTCAATGCAAGAAAATCATTCCCTGAAAAGTTACTATTCACTATTGTGGAAATGGATGCACAAGGCTATCTATAAGCTATACTTCATTTGAAAAGAGATCTCATTCTTTCACATTTGTTCCAATGTAATTTCTTTCTTTAATTATCATTTGCCTATTTTGCCAATTCATGGCTAAAACTGCGGGCAATGTTTTATTGCATTTGGACTCTGTCAAAAGTGTTGGGTTCAGGAAAACGTTTTCTGCCAAGTTCCTTATGTTCATGCCAAGCAATGTTCAATTGGTTTATAAACCCATGCGTACTTTAAATGAAATGAATACATACATTTTAGATTCCTTTACCCTTAACTCACATGGATGGTTCAGAAGACATGCAATAAAACTTCGATTCCATTATAAAAAATAGATTGCTTAAAGATTTTGGAAGTCAAGAAGCACGGCACCTCATTTACAAAGAGTAAGTGAACCCAAATGTTCTAAACCTATGTGTATGATGAAGCAAGAGTCGCATTCTCTGGAGGTTAGAGTGAAGTTTTGGACTGCAACTCACTGAGGTAGATTTAGCCCTTGGTCAAGTGTTCAAATCTAATAATCCATACTTTATATTTAATACCTGCATGTCTTGGATCACACTAACTTCACTAACCCAAATGGTATATAAAAACTACTACTGGCCTTAAGCTCATACTGCCAATACATGAAAAGACTTGAGAATGGATTATATTTCTATTTCACAATATTTTAGTATGTGTATTTGCTTATATGATGTGTTGGAAGCCAGTGATGCAGATATAGCTATAAAGCAGATGGAACTACTTAACCCAGTTGTGCATACCTAAGGTTTTTTGCAAAGCATTGCATATCTAAAATATATAAATAATATACAGTAATGAAACTATTTTGCATCATTTATAGCATTATAAATAAAAAAACTTAAAATACTCAGGTGTGCATAATATATAATTTTCTATACATTCAAATTAATTTCAATTTTAACTCCTTTAATCAATTGGTAGACACTCTTAGTGATGGCAAGGTCCTTTCTCCTAGGGTTAGGTCACGTATTTGGGGGCTTGGAGGAGCTTATACAGTGCCAAGGTTTTGCAGGGGGGGGTGGTAGTAGCTCTTTATTCTATTTCTGGCATATGGAGAGAGAGAGCCATTTACCCCTAGGTCTTCAATTCATAGAAGTTGCTACTTAGATATTTCTTATTCCTATTCCCATACCCTTCAAGCCCTAATGACAGAAGTGGTATGCCTATCACACTGAAATGCTGATTCTTCCAGGTGACCCTGAGACATGTCTATCTCTCATTCCTGTTTTACCTCTTGAGTTCTTTACCCATAAAACAGGACACTGAACCTGTCAATATATATGTGCTATTTTTTCCCTTTTACTTTTCTTCTTTCTCCTATATTGAGAAAGTGTGTGTATTTTCTATTCATGATAGTCTTTTTTTTGGTCAGGAAGAGATATTTTGGCCTATCTAGATATTATAAGACATGATTTGTCTATGCCAGTAAAATGACAAACCACCCATTGGTCTATATATTTGAATTAGTTTGGGAATTGAAGATAGAAAAATAGTGTTATTTTTAGAAGAAACATTTTAATAGCTTTATCCCTCATTTTCAGAAGGAATATATCTCATTTTTACTAATTTATAAAACTTACATAGAATATTCTTTAGTTATAAAATAGTATCCCATCCATGTATTAAAATCAATAAAGTCCAAGATCATAGATAAAAGGTCATTCCAAAACATAAAAGAAATTAGAAACCAATGCCATAAATTAGAGGTACTTTCTGATTACCCTAAACCTAAGGAACATCAAGGGATAGGAGGATGCTTTGAGGTGGGTGGGAATAGGCAGTGTTCAGCTTGTCATGGTCAAATCTACAATTCTTAGAATGACTTCTGATTGTTAAAGAAGGAAAAGAAAAATTCTCTGCCACAGAGATTGGAAGCAGTAAACTGAGGAATAAGAAAAAAGTTGAAATATTTTCATAAGTAAGAGAATTAGAAAAAGAGCTGCTTCAAAATACTTTGCAAATGTATTTTGTTTTTGCTTTATTACTGAAGTAACAGTGTATAGTATTTACAGGTTCCATGTGTACAGTTTTATAAATCAACATCTGTATTTACTCCACTATGTTCACAACCAAAACTCCAGTTTCCATCTATCACATTACAGTTGACCCCTTTCAAAGAATTGTAATGGACATTATAACTTGGGTTTCTTTCAGTCAATAAGTACTTTGGGACTATTTATCTTTAAATTTCAAGTTGTATATATAGGTGTGACCTCAAATACCTTCAGTATCTAGACAGGTAACTTAAATATGGATACAGCCTAATTCTAATCCCATAGGAGTTAATGGAAAGCAGAAATGAACATTTCATTCTTTTAAAAGATGAAAAGGACAGTTCAAACACAACACATCTGCATGAGACATTGGTGACTTCCAGTCACTCCAAAGCAACCACATCTTGAAAATGATTTTGAAGAACTTTCAGTTAGAATATCAAGTGAATTGGTGTAGAAAGTATCTCTAGGTTTGAAGTTCTGAGGAAATCTTAAGAATAAATAATTTCATTATTACTTGAAAAATTTTTGTGATGTCTTCCTTTAATAGATCATTCATTCTTTGAAAATGGGATAGTAGCAATAACAGTCTTTTGTAAAGAAGCAGGGGTTAATAATTTAAAATGTGACATTCACTCTGAAATTGGTGATATCAAATAGGAAAGTTGACTAAGATAATGTAGAGAACTATTTTAAAATATTTTAATTGATAATGAGATACTGAGTCACTAATCATGTTAACATTGCTTGATTTTTGAAAAGATTCAGAAATATACCTTCCATAGTTACTTTTCTCCCAGATAGCTATCATTATTATCAGTATTATATACCACTGGAAGTTAGTTTTGTCTTTCTTCCCTCCCTAAGTATCATTTCATTTTCTACATTGCCTTTAAATATTTACTTATCTGAGTTTACCACAGTCATATTTATCCTTATTTGAACTTTAAATATGAGGATATTAAAGTTCTAGAAAGTTTAGTGGTATCTTTAAATGTAGGCATCTAATTAAGCATGGGAACAGAACACAAACCTCAGTTTCTTTTTCCTACTGTAGACTTTAAGCAATTTTGATCACGGATGCTGCTCTGATAGGAAGGTAGTTGCGTAATATTGCCCGTCTTCCAAGTATCTTTTCAACGATTTTAACTGGTTTTTACAACATGTTTGTGAAGGATACTTCATTTATCTCATGCTACACATGTGGGAAAGTGAATTTTAAGAATTTCTTATTAGAAATCAAACAGTGAATTCAGGCCGGAGGCAATACAAAATGGTTTCCTGGCTTCTGTTGGAACGTTTTCTTATCTGTTCTAGTCCACATCTTGTAAGAAAGCAGAGCTCTTCATTTAACTTGATGCAATTATCCTGAATTCCTTCACCCATGAACTAAATGGCTCTGTAGTTTACATGCTCTTTTACTTACAGTTTATGGTTTTAATTATAGCTTTCATCACTTTCTTTGACTTTTAACCACCTGTCATTCCTTTGCAAGATTCTTTCTTTCCCACTGGTCATTGATGGCAATGTTGCAGATACTTTACTTTAGGCCTTTGCTTTTGTTCCATTTATGCTAATGATAAATCCTACACTTCTAATGTGATACTTAGAGTAAAATTCAGTGGAGTTAATTATATTCCCTGCATAATGTGATTCTGAACTCCCTGGGTTGAAAATAGCATTAGAATTTTCTATAATTTTATGTTTGCTCTCTCATTACTTCTGAGATTTAAACAGATTTAGTTTAGGTGACCTGAAGTTCAAGGTTTTCCTAAGTGAACTGAATGTATTATCTCTGATTTCCACTTAGCAATGATGTTTATAAACTGACAATGAAATAGGATGACAGTCTCCTAAGGGTAGGGAGCCAGGCAAGATGCTTGTCAGCACCATTACACATTCATTGGTTTGTTTTATATTTTTATACTGATTCTTTGTTCACGAAAGTCAAATCACAAAATAATTCTAAAAGATTTTGAGGTCAAACAGGATTGTATTATCTCTTCTTACATTTTTTGATGAGAAAATATAAAAAAAAAGAAAAATACAATTATTTCTTAAGAAAAAAAGTGCCTTTTTCTTTATGTACTACCTATGCATTCATGCAGAATTGCAAATATTGACTTTTGCAAACAGTGCTGGAATTTTCTACAGGCTTGTCTATGGCTGCATGATATAGCAGAAGATAGATATCAGAATCAGATAGTCATACATTTGTCTCCTAGCTATATACTCCCACCAAGACAAAATAACCTAGCCACATTTATCTTTTTATGAAAAAATAGGACATTAATGCCTATCTTACATAAGTTATGAAGATCAAATGTGAAATGTTCAGTACAGCTCAATAAAATTAGTTGTTATATTTATGGTAAGTTTTTGAGTAACATTGGTGGTGTTTGTCCAACTATTTTATCTAATATTTGAAAAGCCCTAGAATATTCAAGAAGAAAACTACCTTTAAGAAGTCTCAGTTATCACACATTACTATCACTCGCAGCTGGTCACATTCACTGCTAAAGCAGTGAATTTGAGATGAAAACATACCTGAAGGGCTTAAGTTCTACTTCAGGGAGTAGCACTTTTGAATACTTACATACTCCCCCCCCCCCCTTACCCCCAGGTACATTTTCTTCTACCGTAGCCACAGATTTTTCAATGAATTAGTGTCCTTTTGTTCCTTACATCATTGTAGCCCCCATAGTTCTCCCAGCACCATAACTCCATTTCATTACTCTATTTTGTCTGCTACATCTGGGTGGATTTTCTTCACCACCATGATGTCATCCATACTCCTGAGTCAAATTCTCATACTCTCAAACTATCTGGCCACCTAAATGACTCTTATGTCTCTAGTACTGTGGAGGATATGCATTATGTAGTTAGCTACTGAGCAGAATTATTAGGACATATTCTTCCCATAGGCAATTAAACTTGAAATATTGCATTGTGGTTTATTAATAGAAAACAAAATTATGTGACATTTTCCCTTTTTTTCTTAAACAGACGTATGGTGATAGCACACTTTTTCCTTATCCTACTTTTGTTATACGCTGTGTAAGTACTCAGGGATAGGCATTACTAAACATACAAACATACATAGATATCAATATAAACATGTTCCTTTGTGTCATCACTCATAATCTACCCATTTTCTGAACCCATTTTGTGAACCCTGACAGTATTTTTCTTCAGATTAACTTGCTTCTTTATGTCTTAGACACCCATTAGTCTCCAATCAAAATTTAATCAATAGTTTCGTGGGTAGAAGAATGCCTATTGACATTCTTCACAATCTTATACATGTTCAGATTTGGAGGAATTTCAATGAACAAAGTATGGCTTCTCTATGTTACAGTAACCACTTATGTGACAATGCCAGTCTTTGTCCTATAATTGGGGTTGAAGTTTATCAAAAGTAGCAGAGCCCAATTTAGTTTCACTTTGTTGACTAAAGTGATAAGCATGCATTATAACAGATATATTAGTAGTTTCCAGTCAAATTTTTTCAATTCTATTCTTGCTGTTCGTTTTATGTTATACCCATACGGTCTTGAATTACAAATGAATCACATTTCCCAGACTACTAGGTTCTTATTCAAAATATTTATCAGCTATCATCAGAAGAGATGGCAGATTAAGTTAATTTTAAATGTACCCTTTTACTAGACTGAAAGTATTTTTCTAACTTCTGAGACTCTAATTGGGGAGGTTATTATATTTGGGTGTTGATTTTCACACTCATAACTATAGTTGTGGAATTTTAGCAGGTAGCCTAACTAATTTCACATGGACTCTCCCTTTATTACAGAATATCAAAGGGTTTCTGGGAAAGCAGAAGTACATTCTTCCTAACTAGAATTGAATTGCTGGTCTATTCAGGGGAATATCTTTGCATTAGTTATGTTACTTCCTAATCACCCATGAATTACTGAAAACCTATTCAAAAAACTTGAAGTGTGGGGTTCTTTACTTTATCTGGTCCGCTAATGTTGAAATTAAAGATGGGCTTAGATAAGAGATCTTATTTTCCTTTTAAATAAATGTGCCTTTTCCATTAGATTATTGTCTCTATGGTTGTCCCACTGAGCTGTAAATTATTCCCATTATTTTATCATGTGCTTCATTTCTGTCGTCCTGGAAACAAAGCGTAATTGCCTTTTTAATATTTATGTATTTTATTCAAATGATTCTTTTTAACTAAAGAAAAAATGAACTCTAACTGTTGAAGGGTATGCCAATTCTAATCTCTATAAAACTTCCTTTTCATTCCTTTGTTTCTTTTTTGTCTTTCTACTAGTTCTATACTATGAACTTCAGTGCAGACATTGACATACTTTTCAATATTTATTAAAAATGAAGTTAAACAGTAAAATTATTCATATTTATATACAAAATATGATGCACTAATCAAATGTCTCAAAGTTCTATTAAATGTCATTGCTTGTAAGTTGCGCATTCTCATTACAGCATACAAAATTATTTTGAGGAAGTTGGTTCTAAACTCTTCTTATCTATTATCTTGCTGTAGTTCTCAAAGAATGACACTTTTGTTAATAAATAATTCATTAAACATTGGCTATTTTAAAGTGTTTTCTCAACCTGATCTCCCCCCACCAAAAATACCGTTATCGATATGCACAAATTTAAAAATAATTCTATTAAAGCATCAATTTTCCTTTAATAGCATTTGTTTCAATGTCTAAAAGTAATTTGGGGGATTAAATGTAAATACCCTGTGAATATTACAGTAAGTGGTGATATGGCACATTTTCATCTCATTCTATTGCCGTCATAACTTAAAAAAAAAGAAAAACTGCAAGAAAATCTAGTACTTAAAATAGAGATAAACAGATTGTGAAAACAGATTTCAGTTTTCAAGAAGGAAACTATTACATGAACTAGAGAAATAAAAATCTAATTTTTCTCTTAAAAACAGCATCATCCTAACCTTTGACTGCAAACTCAGAGCATATCAATCACTATAGATTTTTTTTTCTGAGTTAAAGAATATTTTTAAAAATAACATGAACTAAGACTGCATACTGAGGAAAAATTTTAAAATATTTTCAAGGAACAAATTGCATAATCTTTATAGATACTTCCAAGCTTGGCAATGATCAGTTCTATTGCTTACTCGTCAATTTTAGTGGGACATTGACAGTGTTCTTCCTGTCTTTGATTCGAGTGTACTATGCTATGTCGAAAGCTTGCAAACGTTATCCAATACATCACAAAATTTATGTAATAAAACTTAAATTTGACACTTATCTTTTAAGACAATTTTGTAAGATCAGATTGCAATTTCTTAAAATTATGTATTCTCTCTTTAAGTGACTAGATTTTTTAACAGCTTTGAACTAATATGAATTACAAATTCTACTTCAACCCACAAGTAAAACAATGTCACTTTAAAGACTGAAATTTTTTCTGCTAGACTCTTTGTTATAGCAGTTTTAGTTTCACACTATAATTGAAAGGAAGGTACAGATTTCCCATATACCTCCTGTCTATACATGTGCATAGCCTCCCACATTATTAACATCCCCATCAGAACAGTATGGTTTTTATAGCTGGAGAATTTAATCTACACAACATTATTACCCAGAGTCCACAGTTTGCATTTGGCTTCATTCTTGATGCTGTACATTCTATGTGTTTGGACAAATGCAAAATTATATGTACCCACCAATGTGATGTCATAGAAAGTAATTTCATGCCCTGAAAAATCCTCCATACTCTGCATATTCATTTCTTCCCCCAAATCCTTGGCAACCACTGGGTTTTTTCAGTCTCCACAGTTTTGCCTTTTCCAGAATATTATATAGCTGGAATCTCATAGTATGTAGTCTTTTCAAATTGGCTTCTTTCATTTAGTTATGAAAGCTTCATATCCATGTCTTTTCATGGATTGATTACTCATTTCTTTTAGTGCTGAATAATATGCTATTGTTTAAGTTCACTACTGACAGATATTTTAGTTGCTTCCAAGTTTTAAGAATTACAAATGATTAAATACTCCTTTTGTTCTATTCTCTTTTCCTAGTCTCATTGCATAAGATATGTGTATATGTGTGTGTATACTTAAAAATACAAGGGGAAAACTTATGTAAGTATATAAATTTAAAAAATGATATATAATATGTATGTGCTATGTTATATATTTACTATGTAATTAGGTAATTAATTAATATTAATTTTACATAATATAAATGGAAATTATCTCACAGTTCTCAGGGGTTCTTTTCAATTTTTTTACTACTTTTTTTCTTTTTACATTTCAGTTTGGGAAATTTCTATTAGTGTATTAGTCTAGCTAACTGATTCTTAACTCAAATAGCCACACTAAGCATTGAAACTATGAAAGGAAAACTTTATTTATATTCTAGTGTCTTTCATTTAGCATTTATTTTTTTTCTTGAGTTTACATATCTTTGTTTACTTTACCAATCTATTGAATGTTGTTCACCCTTTTTTCCACATAAGTATCTTTAACATATGAGTCACCATTATTTTAACTTTCCTGCTAATTTCAGTGTTAATATCACATATGAACCTGGTGGTTTTCTTCTTCAGACAGGCATTTCCTCTTATTTTATGGAATTCTTTGTAAATTTTATTGAAAGCACATATTTAATTTTGGTTCTGGTTAGTATGACAATCTTGCAATGAAATGGGCTATGTCCAATACTTTCTGTAGCTATAGGTTCCAGTGGATTCAGTACTCATTGTCCTTATTTTTTATCTTTTCCTTAAACAGAATCTGAATCTGAATCCTGCTACCCTTTGTTATCCTTTTTATTTCATTTTATGCCTATTAGTAGGGCGATAATATTTGTTGGAGGGTAAATTTTCTATAACCTTAAGTATTAATCATTGGTCTAATAGTGCCCTATGTTCCAGGTCTGTAAAAGTTACTAAGTTTGTTTCACTGTATTAGCTTTTGCCTTCTCACAAAGTGAGAACTAGAGAAGAAAGAACTTCATGTAGAAGAGGATCTGATAAGTCTTTTTCCTTGGAAATAGACTTTATGGAGAATATTATGGACATAATTCACAATGAACTTGATTATGTTAGCCTGATAGGTTTCTTGTAAGAATACCAAATGAATGAGTGTGCCCCCATTGAACTATGGCCCTGGGAATTTTTCATGATAATCCACACTCAGTGCATGCCAAGGAATTTCTTAAAATTATCATTCAAATATTCTTAGAAGTTTATGGCTCCAGTAGCTTCTTCTTCTAAAATACAGATCTTGACTGTGACACTATATATTCATCTAATTTTCAGTGGTTCATTTTCCTCAAGACATTGGAAACATTCAGAGAAAGTACTAGTTTCACTGCTTTGGTTTCCAGACTTCTAACATACTGAATGGAAAACTGGAATGCTCAATTTTTTTTTACAAACTATATAATTTCTCAGTTTTCAAGAGTCAAAAAAAAATTTTTTTTTTTGAGACTAGGTCGTGCTATTTTTGCCCATGGAACCACAGACTCTCGTTGCCCGGGGTACCACAGACTCAAGCAATCCCCAGCCTCAGTTTCCCAGGTAGCTGGGATTACAAGAGTGTGCCACCACACCCAGCTGATTTTTTTGGAACTAGGTCTTGCTATGGGTCCCAGGCGGGACTCGAACCACGATCCCTGGGGCCGCTTCACAGGCTGAAGCTTACAGGCACGAGCCACTGTGCCCCACCGGTCAATTATTTTTTTCCATTAAGTGAGGATAACTGCTACCCCTCTCTTTAGTCCTTACTACTAATTCTTTTCTCTCCACTCCAGAATTCTCCAAAACTTTTAAAACTGTGACTAAACATTTGCTGTAGATGCATAATCTTCAGTCAGTTTGATTCTTTACCCCCAAAACTGTAGTTTAATTAAAAAACAACATTATAGAAACAATGAGATTTTGCATAATGGTATTTTCCCTTTTCCTTCAAAATTGTAATTCTTGGCATTGCTTAGTTCACACTTGCGCATTGTTTAGTTGCTCAGGCCCCCTTTAGACTAGGTATGTATTTACTAAATTGCCAAAAAAAAAAACCACACAAAAAAACCACTTATTTTATTTATGTAACCTTCTCCCAAGCAGGTTCTCAGAAACCTATGAGGTTTCAAAATTCACCAGACCACAATTTTACAGTAAAGACATAAATAGTAACTAAAGAAGAGACCTAAAGAGAAAGATCTGTGAGGGCTCCAGATAAGGAAGTTCCATGTCCTCAGAATGAGTTACACTCACACTCATACACTCATACATATATATTATCAAGTTTCTTTGGAACAGTTTTTACAGGAACTTTTATTATATTTCTTATCTTATTTAATTATTAACCTTGTAGTTGAATTCAATCTCCAGATCATCTCTCCTGCCAAGACAATAGGCTATATTACATGGTTCAAATTCCCAGTTTTCTAGTAACACAGTTGGTTTTTCTTGGTTGATCTGTCCCTATTCTGAGTCATCTCATTTTCATAAACTATCTAGAAGTCAAATACTAACCACCTTACTACTATGAATTGTATTATGCCCCTAGGGTCCCATCAGAAATAAAAGATACTCGTGTTACTCAGGAAATTCTACAGTTTGAGATGTTCCCTTTCAGGAACCAGAGACAAAGACAGATGGATATCTTTATTATATAACAGCAATCTATACTTGAGGCAATATTCCAGAAACACATGAACTATAAAAAGATTCAGTAATTGAAAAAAAAAAACAAAACAGTGGTTCATATGTCAATAGAGAGGTCTTGAGGATATTATACAAATAGTGATAATTATCAGAAGCTAACCATTATAGTTAGATTGCAAATATAGCAGTTTAGTAAATTTTATGATTAAATCAATCAATTTCACTCATTACTGAAAATCACAATAACATGTATAGATTTTAAAGGGTGTAAAATATTATGCATTTTAAATATTTTATCTCTAAATCTTAGAATAGTTCTGCAAGATGGGCTTTATTATCCCAGTTTATAAATAATGAATATTTCCCCATGAGATGACATATGATTCAAAGATGCATATGAATGTCAAATCAAAAACTGAAGCCACTCATGACAGTTTGAAATATCTGAATTCATTTTATAAAGATAAATTGATAAACCTGATTAACCTGCTATAAAGTTATAGAAATATGCTTGAATCACATTAAAATTTGTTCAATGAATACAAATTGATCAATATACATAAAATTTTAACTGAAAAGTTTCTTGTAATGCTCTCTTCTCATTTGCTTTTTGAAGGAAAAAAATTTTCCCTCTAATATCTTCTCAACTGGAAATCCTTTAACAAATATTAACAAGGAAAAAAGCAATGAGAAGTTTATAATACTTTACACAGTGTTTATAATATGTATTTACACAAACCTATATTAATTATATGGGTTATTTATAGTTGAGTGAGCCTGTAATGTTATTTTTAGTTACGAATACTTCAGAATATATGCTCTCCAATATGTCCTATGCTTTGTGGAGATTTATTTATGTACATTTGCAGTATATTTTATTTTTTGTTACTCAATTTAAATTTCAGACAACTAGGTAATAATATTAGTTCATGAGTGACTCAGAGTTTCAGAAAAAAATGAATTTCTTGAAAACTCATACTATTTTTTTTCAACTTTAAAGTAGGTCATAATTAATGTATAGTTAATATAGACTATAAAAATCTTGTGAAATTCTACATTCCATAATTTCTAATATCTCCACATTAAAGATGCGTTTGCCTTAAGGTAACTAGGTCCTACACATCCTATTACTCCTATAAAAAAAGTGTTTAATAATTACAGTGATAGATGCTACAATAGAGATACATAGAGGGTGATATAGAAATGCAAAAAGAAAATTCCTAACTGCATTTTGGAAGTCAAGGTGGAATATTAGAGTCATACTTGAGTTCTTAAACATAAATTAAAATTGGAATTTATAACAATCACTTTAATGAAAATTAATTAAAATGAAAGAACATAAGAGAGATAGTTTGGTATCAAAACTCTGTGAAGACAAGAGTGACCATACATGTAACTGTATTGTCATGTCAACATCCAGAATAAACAAACCAGATATTGACAACCTCACACAAAAGTAACTTGTAACTTCTCCCAGCTACCTGTATTTCCTTCCAAGAGAAAGGCTCTGTTGACTTCTTAGATCAAACATTTATCTATCCTAATTTTGAACTGTATGGATAAAATCATCATGCAGATTTTTAATCTGGCTTTTTGTCACTCAGGATTTCCTTAGCAAGAGGAATTGATATTATTATGCACAGTCATGGGTTATCTGTTATCAATCCCACTCCAGAATTCACTCCAATTTGTGGATCTATACGACTAATAATTTTTTTCCTGTTAGAGATTATTATAAATAATGATACTGTGACCATTTCTCTATATATGTATTTTGGTGTTCATTTTTTTTTGCACAGTCTAGATCTCATTGCATAATTTTGCATCAGACTCTAACCTTGTTCAGGTTTAATGTATAATATAAGACAAATTTCTATAACATTTTGAGTTTGCTATGTCTTTAAGTGTCTTTAGGTAGAAAGGTTAAATAGAAAGTAAAAATTATCATTCACACTCTTATGACAAGAGTCATAAGGAGAATAGGATTGTAGGAGAATATGTATGAGAACTACAAGCATCTACATGGCAATTAAAGCCACGGGGGTAAAGAGATTACTTAGGGGCATAAAATAAAGATTGAGGAGAGAGATTTTTCCTTATAATCAATGAAAAATTCTAGTATACTCTCCCCTTTTTTTTACCAAGTGGATGAAGAGGAATCCATAGCATTAGAAGAGGAAAAATCATAATTAGATAAAAATAACCAGAAAAGGGATAATAGACAAAATGCATATATGTCAAAAACAATAGAGTTGAAAAAAGACACAATTTAGAAAAATTCCATTTAGGAAAATAGGATCAAAACATCTTCAGTTGAATTTAGTACCTAGGAGTCACTGAAATCATAAGAACTATGTCAGAGGAGATAGGTGTTATAGGAAACTAGCAAGGGGATTCAGGAAAAAGGTGACAGATTATATCTTGATTGCTTTGCTGTAGTGGATTATATTGACAAGTGATTTCTAAAACTTTGGGAAAATACACATGTTGTCTATTATGCAAGTTTATTGGTACATGATTTGCATTATTTCCCTTTTTTATCTATTGAATGACATTACACATGTATTTTTTAAAACACTTGCTGCTTATCAATAGTATGTGTAATAATGAATTGTGTACTTAATAAACAATGAGCTAGTTTCTTATAGCAAACCAACATAAAGGAAAAATAAACATCAGTATTTTCCTTTTGAGTATAATATCCACAAGTTTCTCTAAGATTACTCCCAAGTTGTGCCAGAGTTGTTACTAACTGTAGTATACTTGTCTTGCTACGGCAGTCTAGTTAACTCATTGAAATTAATGAGAAAGGAACATTTTAACAGCTAGTCCTATCTAGCCCACCAACTCTGTCCAAAAAACACCTATTTTGCTCATAGGAGAAATACAGTGAGTGGAAATATGAAAGAAATATGAATTCTACTGCTTTGTAGTAATTGACTTTGCAATTTGTGCTGACTTGATTTATAAATCTAGAAATTGAAACTTAAAAGCCATATTTCAGAAAATGTCTTTTCTCCTGTAATAAAAGGCCAAAGTCCATTAAATGACCCAACTGACTTTTAGTTTCAGTAATTGTGTAGTTTTATGTAAGGTATTTAGTAACAATGTCTGCTTTAAAATAGTTCAACAAAGTATATATGTACTACAAGTAGCTTTTTCATGTGTATATATACTTGAAAATAGGGCTATTTATTTTCTGATTTTTTTTCTGAGCTAATAGCATATAAGTTACAGGGCATAGTTATTTCTTTGAACCAATATGTGTGTATATAAGAGTATTATTTGTTGGTGAACAAACTGTAAACAGATTCAAACTGGAAAGTATTACATTCTTTCCTCTAAGGGACAACATAAGCAGATGGTTTCACTTATATGTAGAATATAACCCAAAAAAAGTTCACACAATGACTAACCATGAAAGAAAACCGGAGACCTGAGGCACCCAGGAGGGAGGAGGGAAAGAATGGAGAGGAAGAAGAATTAAAACAGGAGAGGAAGATCCCATCAGATTATGACTTAAAGTTACCAAAAGGGGGATGTGATAGAGTGGGAGCAAAGAGGAAATTCAGATTCAAAGGAGATTACTTGGGCCTAGGTAGTGGACTTGGTAAAATAATATACATATACCCCTAGACATACATTGTGATGTAAATCAGTATTACTGCATAATTGTAATTTTCCAAAAACAAACAAACAAACAAACAAAAAATGCAAAAAACCAAAATACACAAAAAAGGAAGATGGGTCAACATTTTGATGATTTGTAGTGATAGCTATACCATTCAGCAAATATATTAAAAATAATTAAATTATAAACTGTAAACAGGTACAATTTATGGCTAAAGTGATATCTGAATAAAGCTGCTAAAATTAAAAAACCAATATCTTTATTATCTAGTTTTAAGAACACAGGTATTGAATTGAAAATCAAAACAACTCTGAGGTCCTAAGGTATAGTATTTATCACAGTATTATATCAAAAAATTATAACAAAGTGGATAAACTTAATGATCAACTGATATACTCTTCAACTGCTTGGTATGGGCATAATGATATAGCCAGGAAAATAATTAGGGAAAATAGTTCATAAAATACAAATATGCTATTCTTTTGACTTATTAAGTCAATTTCTGAGAATTTATTATAAAAAAGTAATTTTAGATAATTCTGGCACAAAGTAGAATTACTTATTATATCAGTGATTATAATACTGCTTTAAATAATCCCAAAACATTGTAGATTACTTAAACTACAACAGCAAAATAATACAGATGTGGAATCCTAAACAAGAAATTATTTCCCACAACTCTAGATCTCATAATCATGTCTCATAACATCTAAGCTCGAGGTGCTAGTGCTAGATACTTTGCATTTTTCTATGAGATGATACATGTATCATGAGATGTGTATCTACCTCACACCATACACAGCAGTTTCGGAGAGATAAAAGATTTAATACAAATGACAAACTTACAAACTGGTAGAAAAACATACAATTTCATGACCTCAGAGTAGGAAATGATTTCTTAAGTAAGATATATGAAGGAGAAATTACTTTTTTAAAAAGAGCAATAAAATGAACTACACTGAACATAAAACTCATAATGATCCACAATCCACCATTCTCCAAACGACTACATTGCCATACTTGCAACTTAAAACAAAAATCATACTTGAAACACAATCTGGCGAAAGATATTTGCTATTGCCATATTGTTGTCAATGAGTTGATACTTAGAACGTACATAGAACTTCTTAAAGTATTAAAGAGGAAACAAGCAATCTAATGGAAACTGTGAACCTACCAAGGACAAATATGTATTGAATTTCTTTAGTAATTGTAAAATACAAATGAAAACCACATTAAAATATCTTTTCACTCTTCCAGTTTTTTCTACCCTTGCCAACTAGCAAAAATAAAGACACATGATATTATCACTCATTAGTCACATATTAAGCAGTCAAAACTTCAAGCACAGTTGATCCAACACTTTGAAAATAACTTGACATTATATAGTTGAGTTGACAATTCTCATATTCTATACTCAGTAATATTTTACTTAGTATATAGTGCCCACAGAAATTCTTATGATGGGCTCCTGGAGACTTGTACAAAAATGTACCTAATGATGGTATTTATAATAGAGGAAAAACAGAAACCATGAAAATGTCCACCATCAATAAAAAGTATGAATAATCAGTAGACTATTACATTAAAGTCAAAATTATGCAACTGTATTAAAATATTCATCCCCCACCCCAAGATTTCTCTTTTACCCCACATATAGAACCATCCACTTCTAACACTTCTGTTCACCAAATGTGTGAGAATTATTTTTACCCCTGTAACCAAGCAATTCTCATGACACCAGCTGTATATACTACTTCAATCCACTGTGGATGCTAGTTATCTGGTGATCCCAGATTAAGGGGGGGTCAGTCCCAAAAGACTGCAGTCCTACACACTACTTCAGATGCCAAGTCAAAGTCCTAGGTCCCTACCCACAACATCTGTCAGACTTGGTTACAAATTGGAGGTTCCCATGACCTGCTCCTCAGGTTCAACTGGTTTACTCAAGTAGCTAACAGAACTTAGGGAAAACGTATCTGCCTCTATCATTTTATTAGAAGACAGCACTGGACAGCCAGATGAAGTAGTGCATAGGAGAAAGTGTACGCATGTATGTCCTGACCACAGGAACTTCTAACTTGAAAACTCACTATTTTTCTATTGAAAAAAAAAATCATACACTTCAAAATTCCATTAGAAAAAGAATTGTCTTATCTCATTTCCATTTCCATGGAAAAAGAATACAGATACGAACAGATCAGAAATGGATTAGGAATCCTTCTTTTGACTTCATGAGTTATTTGTCAGTGGTAATAGACATTAGTAATGTGTTATGATTAAAAGCCAGATAAATCAAAAAGCAAAGGGAATTCTTTCACAAATGAATGGGCTAGAGTTTTTCATGTCCAAAACTCAGAGGTTTCTTCATAAATTCTGATGCATAACAACATACAACTCTGCAGCATACAAACAAACAAAACAAAGACAAAAAATATTGAAAATATTTTCACCAGAAACAAAGGCATAACACATAAAAGACACTACACATACTGTTAATTCCTCTGTAATAAAATATACATTACAAAATACAAAATAATAAAAAATCCATACTCCTAATTAAATATGTAGAAATTCGGGACAATATACAAAACAACAATAAAAGTTTTGAAAACAGTATTCCTAGAGTTCTGGTTGATACTCCTTTTTGTCTAATTCCAGAATAGATAACAGAGTTAAATCTTACTTTTTGGGGGATATATCTTCTATGACTGAAAAGATTGCTTCAATCAAAGATGTTTTCATAATGCTGGAAAGGGTCTATGTTGTCCTCTGACAAAGGAAAGTAAACTTATCTCTTGACACCTACACAAGACAATAGGTTACTGGAAATATTTGGGGATACTATGTTTTGTCCTGTATTAAACAACCATCAATTATAGCACAAAGACTAGAACTTATGGTTATTAATAAACAATGGACACTGAGCCATTTCAGTGAGAATAATGTTTTGATAACTAAAAGATGAATATAAAGATTTAAAGGGTTTATGCATATTTTAAAGGGTTTATGCATAATTTTTAAAAAAAGGTCATTTGTAAAATTGTCTCCAAATCAGCTAAGGTTTAAATACATTGTATTTGCTTCTTAAAAGCAATGATGAGGCCAGGGGAAAACACCAATGAAATATTATTTTAAATAAAGATTTGCAATGTATGTTTTAGTATCTGTAATGAATAGAGAATTATGGATTAAATTATTTTGAACAATCAAGTCTAAAATTTATACCTATCTATGCAATTCTATAAGATAAATTAAACTGCTCTATCACCATTACATTTGGAATATTCAGCTAAACTAATATAATACCAGTGGAATAAGTATATTTAAAAATTTTTTAAAATACTAATTTTCTACTCTTACCCATTTTCTTTTCTCTTCTAACCTGAAAAAATCATGTGTTAATAAAATCATTTAACATTTTATTCTGCAGTTGGTAGGTCTTTTCCATAATTAATTTCATTTCTGTTTGTCTAAAGGTATGAAGACATAAAGACTTTTTTTTTTTAAACCAAAAAAGAATTCTTTCTCATAACCCCCATCGTGGAGTTATGTGAATTTACATCCTGAAATTAGAGAGTTTACTGTTATATTTAACACATAAGGGTATGATTTTCTAGTTCTCTTTAGTGTTATGCCTTCATTTTCCTCTCTGCATTAGAATATTTCTCATTTACTTTTTTAAATGTTTTCAAAATAAATTTAGATTCTTATTGGTGGAAGAGAAACTTACAATACCAAACTTGAGAAGAAAATTGACGTCCATCAGGTATATTGGCATATCAATGTCATTATAATCTTTGTATATTTTATGTTTATTAATTCAGTACATATTATTCTTCAATATGTACTTATGAACTAAAATCCACTGTACAATTAGTATATACAAGTTAACATTCAACTACTTGTTCACTATTGATATCTTTAAATGAAACCAAGCTATGGATTGAGTTTCAGCTCCCAGACACTCCTTTGTACTTTAGTAAAAACACAAAATTCCTTGGGATTTATTTTTTAGGAATGAGTCTGTTACCTATGAAATTATGTGCTCACAATTTTTGTCATAATGTCATAATGTCAAAAATGCTCTCTCATATATACCAGTCTAAAATATTTTATACAATGTGAAATTAGATACGAAGGCACATGTTACTTACAGATTACAGTGTATTTACTATTTATGGATTATTTATGTAATCATAATCGGTGTATTAGCAACTCTAAATCAATTCTTTCCCTGTTTTTATATAAATTCCAAATTCTTTCCATTTTTAAAATATATTTTTAATATTTTTCAAACGTGGTTTAAAACTATTTTTCTCCTATTCCAAAGGTGGCCTTTTCAATCTGTTGTTTCTTTTGCTGTGTAGAAGTAATTTTAATATAACGTTGTCCCATTTATCCTTTCTTAGTTTTTTGATTTTGGTCTCACCACCTATATAGCAAGCAGACAGGTCAACCAAGCCACAAAGCCCTTCCCACAGATTTTATGTTCTTTTCTTGTGGAACCTCCCATGCCCCCTCCCCTTTTCTCTCTCTCTTACCTCTTTTGCAGCGGGGCCACAAGCTGTCTGCAGCGCTGTGTATCTTTGCAGGGATCCACGTAGGTTCATCATCAGTTCCTCTAGCTGGAGAAGGCCGGAGCCCTTGGAATTATTTCTACGGAAATTTTAATAATGAACAGGGGACAAACAGGGAACAAAGGAATACCCACGTTAGCTTTTTTTCTCAAATTCTTTTACTCCCCAAGTACTCCTTGTCATGATGCTCACTTCATGGAATGATGCTGCCCTTTTATTGCCACGTCCCAGGCCCAGGTGTGCACACTCACGCATGTGTACTCACCCTCTGGGTGGAGCATCCACAATCATTGGGAGGTGCGATACCACAGGTGCTGGTCACAGAGGTTAATGGCGAAAAGAGCCTGATGAACTCAATCAACCAAAGGTTATTTTTCCTTACGAGCGCTGGATTCACAGTAAGCTGCAATGGGAACAGAGAGGAGAGACCAAAAAGTTATGTTAGGGAGTAAAATGAAGTCACAAATGTTGCTTTATATAGAAAAAACCTGGGTATCTTGTTAGGTAGTCATTTTGATTCAGAAACCCTGGTCACACCCTGTGATTCCATAGTCTCTCTACTTAGGTGATGTCAGTGCTGCAATCTATGTGTGTCTCTATGGTATATAAGCAGTTCTAGGGAAAATAATTATTCTGAGGTAATTTTCAAAAATTAATAGAAATAGCCAGCTATAGAAGGCAGGTCAATTAGGTCATCCACTATCCACATTTCAGTATGCCAAGTACTTTTTGACACAGAAACTAATAAAATCTGGGCAAATACAATAGAATCTGTCCCCATAGCAGAAGATGCCCGTACTTATGTGGGTTTTTTTTTTTTTTTTTGAGACTAGGTCTGGCTATTTTTGCCCGTTGAACCGCAGGGTCTCGTTACTCGGGGTACCACAGACTCAAGAACCCCCAGCCTCAGCTTCCCAGGTAGCCAGGATTACAGGCGTATGCCACCATGCCCAGCTATTTTTTTTTTTTTTTTTCAACTAGGTCACGCTACGGGCCCCGGGCAGGACTCGAACCGAAATCCCTAGCCCCGGCTGCTTCATAGGCTGAAGCTTACAGGCATGAGCCACCGTGCCCGGCCGATGCCCGTACATATGTTATTAAAGAATTTGGAAAGCCTCAAGTCTGCAATCAAGGTAACCTAGATACTGCTCAGGAATGTCAAGAAAGGCATGCAATTCTAATTTGGTAGAGTGGAATCTGATAACCTGTATTTTACATGTTTGGAGTTTTGTGTAAAAGGGAAAAAAAATATCTTCTGGAAATGTATATGGCCTTGTCAATTACTGTCACTCGGGGCAATTTTAATCAATAGTAATTCCAACCCCACTTGGGTCAATTAAATCAGATTCTATAGTTGAGAGCAGTTATGTAGTGCTATGGTTGAGAGCAGTTCACTCTTAAGTACTCCTTTGAATATTCAAATATATACAGTCAGTGCAGAGACACAATACTGGGGGTTAAAGAAATAATCAGGTTATCTTCAGCACTCAATTAAAACTGCTGCCAAGGAAGGGGTAGGGGACTGCCTCAGCTTCTGAAACTGCATATATGAAGTTCTCAACTCTCTACAGGAAAACTTGTACCATACAGATTAAATAAGCAAGGAAGACTTTATTCAAGACTGCTATGACAAGGGAGAGAGTTTGAATTCAACTCTGCTGAGACAGCATAGAAGTGTTTTCCATCTTGAGGTGAACTAGTGCAAAAGCATTGTAAGAACAGGGGCATTCAGCAAGGTTGATCAAAGAGATTACCCCATCTCTGGTAATTGGCTCTCACTCTGCCCACGGAGGCTGGGGCATGGAAGACCTGCCTTCAAAGAAAACCTTTGATGGAAACATTTGAAGGTTGTAAGATTTACATCCTAATGTGATAGGGAAAGATTTTACTATCAAGTCTTTAAGAAAAGGGAGTTCTGTCAGTGAAAGTTTTATCCAAGTTGGGGGCGAATGCTACAAGAATTCTGACCAAATATCATGCATTACAGTCAGGCAGTTTTAATCAGAGCATGTTTACCCTTTCCTAACTATGAAGTAAAATTCTGGAAAGTTCTTGTATATTTAACCAGTTCAGAGGGAAAGCATTGCCTGGTCAGCTGAAGCTTTTGCAAATTCCATGCCACAGAGGCATTGAAACAGGGTGGAGGGAGGTTCCAGGTTCTCAGCCCTGCTCCAGGGAGGTGTGGACTGAGCAGAGAGAAGGGGAGACTGGAGAGAAGACTGGGAGAAGAAAGGAAAGAGACCCTAAGAAAGCACATGGAGCAGAGAGACATATGAAGATGCAATGTGCTTCCTTCTCAGCCTTGGCCTGGTATCACAAACTTGGGGAACTTAGAAGGAGACTCTTAAAACAGGTGGGTAAGAGGTTCATGGGAGCTTAACAAAGGCAGCCTTAACCTTGATTTTCATTTTGCTCCTTCCTTCCCATTCACTCTAGGCCCCTTATGCCTCTTTCCCATGGATCCCCAACAGAAAGCATCCTAAGATGCTTTGTTTGTTTGTTTGTTAGAGTTTTTGGGTCTCAGTGGTCCTGCTTAGGGCATGGGGATGGGTAACTTTGGGTGTTGACTGGAAACAGTAGTATTTGTCTTACCCTTTTTCTTTTCATTGCACACTAATTATATTAAAGATCTTTTCCATTAAAAGTCTTACACACTAAAGTATGTTTTGTCATGAGAAGGCACAACTCATTTGGAGCAGGGTAATTTGGGGGTTCTTTACCCTGTCCTATTATTTCTCTGAGTTGTAAATTCTTTAAAAAATGGTCTTACTTGAGAAGCTATTATTGTGTTCATAATTTGATTAATTCAGCACCTACTTATCCATGTTTTAGCATTTCAGCTTGAAGAATTTGTATTTGTAGTTTTCCTTGTATGCCAGGACAACAAAATAGTATTATAGTATAACTTCCCAACAACACTGTAAACTAGCATTAGTTAAATATTTACAACACACACACATATACACACTTTACATAATAGTAAAGAGAGGGAGTAAAGGGCAGGAATTGCAATAACCAACACTGACTTGTCATTTTCTATTTTCATAAACCTTAATGGAGTTAATATTGTGAAAAAAGTGATACAGTGCCATGATGTCATCTTAATAAATGAGGGAAGGGAGGGACATGTAAAAATACTTGCCTAAGATTATAAGAACTAAATTAAAATTTCTCATCTTGAAACCCTTGGACTTATTCTATATTGTTTGCTAATTTTATTTTAAGGGTTCATTCTATTTTTCCCATCTGTTTCTTCTCTAGAGGAAGCCTTAAAATAATTTTTTTCTGTTCTAAAGACCAGGGAAACATATACTTCTAAGTCTAATTTCAAATTCTCTTTTGTTCCTATTACTTATGCCATTAGCCCCAAGTCAGAACCTCTTACTGTTATTTTATGTTACAATTATGTTACTGTTGATTCTGATATGTTACAATTATGTTACTGTTGATTACATACTCTACCTACTCCTATACCTACCCCTCTCTATTAGAGATACCTGTTATACTTTGCAGATTTATTATTTTACCTTTTGATGTGTGACTTTATGCTGAAGCCTACATTTCTACAAGCAATGTACCTGTCAGGTATAAATAGCCACTTCTATCTTGATGGAAAGAATTTAAAAGATTATTGCTTACAACATTGAGTGAATCCCTGCTTATTGATTTTTATTTCACACACGCAATGGTTTACGGGGTATCCGGCATGCAGTTATCCTATCTTTCCTTGCATTATGCACATACCATCAGATGAGATGAACAGCTAGCTTAGTTTTCCTCTTTAGATTCTCACTTTCACACTTCCCAAAATAAAGTAAACTTATGACTGAATCGGGAAAGACTTTCATTGAGAGAAGTGACAGGTGTTTTTTAGTTCATTTTTCTTCCTGTTCCTTGAAATTTTGAACTGTGGACTCTTGGGAGGACAAATGGTTTAGTTATTGGAACTGAACACATTTAAACAAACATGCTGCGATGCCTTGACCTTCTGATTCCTGGTTTGAAGCGGGTATTATGAGCAATGAACTATATTTACCATTTCTCTAAGAGTTAGTTCTTGTTCCTGTTGACATTAGGTTAGGATACAGTGGTTATCCTTTCAGCAAATTATGTTCCCAATTGCAAAATCTTGGGGAAACTTAACTGAACATCAGAAGAACATCTGTTGTTGTTTCTAGAATGGTCTTGTCAGAAAATTGTTCAAATCAAAATCTGTGTGAATGAAGAAAATTGTAAAGAGAAAAAAATATTTTAGAGTAAAAGCAAATAAAGCATTTCATATAAAAATCCTATGACAATCATTATAAATTTAAGTGTGCCATCATTTTTATATCAAATGACAGACCTTTCCTCAGAGTTGTATTACTTAATTTTCCTAAAAGTGGTGAAGGTGAGCTCACTAAATTATCTATAATTATTAACCTGAACCTGTTTAAATTCCATTGAAACTATAAATATACAGGATTTTTTGGAGTTATTGGAGTGTTACCAGATGTATATGCAGTAAAGATATTTAATATATATTTATACTTAAAATATATTTAATAGATGAAAATGTTAAAAGTGGAAGAAAACTGTGAATTAGTGAGAAGCAAACCCTGAGAAGGAATTATGATGAGAAGCTATCCTTTTCTAGTTGAAATCAATAAACCAATGTACAATAATTAAAATTAAAAATAATTTTCCCAGAATGTTCAAGGCAAATACATTGTAAATTAAATTTCATTAAATTATTATTTAAGAATCCACTAAAAAGAAGACAAAATTATCATCAGTGTATGATACATAGTCATTTTGATTATTCAGTTCATGCAACATGGGAGATTTGTTTCCTTAGCATTGCTAGATAAACCCTTAAGTTTAGAGTGTAAGATATAAATGAGTTCATTTTAAAAAAGGTGTAGATTGAATAAAATGTAGATTATCCTCTGAATTAGGATATTACCTGCACATTAAATGCTAGAGTTCTTTAATTATTACTGGGCACCATATCATTATGGGTAGAAGCTGTTGTGAACAATCTTGGGTCATGAGCTGTTTTGAGACATGTGGCAGACAAACCCAGAAGTTACACAAATGGGGAAACATTATCTTGAGCAGTATAACTTATCCAGTGACTGATCATGTCATGAGAAGGAAATGTCTGGTCTGAGTGATGGTAGAAAAGATACCAGCTGTGAAGCAAATGGAAATGACTTGATCCAAATCAGAATGAACAATGAATCTTACTCTCAGAAGTAACATGCTGTATCTGAGTTTACATATGAATAAGTTATTTCCATTCATTGATTGTCAATGGGCTCTAAAGGGATATGTAACATTCAAAAGATTTATACCCATGGGTGTCACTGTGTTTGCATAATATCACTGTGACTAGGCTGTTAGGAAAACATTTAGTGAATAAATGAAATAATTTATAATTCACTTCAATCATTTTCTTCACAGTCAACACTTTTGGATACAGGAACAAGATAGATAAATCTGAATTTCAAACTGGAAAAAACCAGAAAAAGCAAAAAGCTCCAAGACTCTAAGCCAACAGGGGATAAAATCAGAGGCTGAACTGAGGGGATCATAGAATTGTGAACTGCTACAGGGAGAGCAAAGTATGACATTGTTAATGCACTAAATAGCTGGTGACAAGGGAGAAAAGAGCAAGTGCCACAAGGATTATTGAAGGGGTCCATTTCCAAAGTCTTGGTTTCAACACTAAATATAGGCAGTGTGTCTTCACACTGCTAGACTTGTGTCTGTATATAACAAATAGTCAAACAGTTTATTGTCATTTCATTTTGCCTTCTGTCATACTTCCAGTTAACAAGTAAACAATTAAAAACCAAAGATTTACCAGAAATAAAGAAATTTGCTTAAAAATATCAATCAACAAGCAACCATTTCTTAGCAAAGGTTTAAAGTAAGCTTAAAATAAGCACCTTTAATTGTCAAGGACACAGACCAGGGACAAAAGTTGGTTAGAATAATTGTGTGAGGCCCTGTAGACTGGGTTACACCTAAAGTCATTTACTTAAATCTAGATCACACCAGAAGAGGGGCAGTTGGCAAAAGCATGGATGCCCATTACAGAAAGGGGTGTGTGTGTATATGTGTGTGTGTGTGTGTGTGTGTGTGTGTGTGTGTGAGAGAGAGAGACTGGGGCCAGAGCATGGATGATAGAAGGGGATAGAAAGCATGATTAAACTTTTCTCTGTCTAGTGGCACACACCTATAATCCCAGCTACCTGGAAAGCTGAGGCTGGGGATGGCTTGAGTCTGTGGTACTCCGGGCAACAAGAGCCTGAGGTTCCACGGGCAAAAATAGCGAGACCTACTCTGAAAACAAAAACAAAACAAAGCAAAACAAAAACTTTTCTCTGATTTGATTTTCACTTAATGTAGATATGAAGTGAAGGGAAAAATAAAATGACACCAGCTTCATTTTAGCTTTTTTTTTTTTTTTTCATTGTAGCTCAGCACTAAATACAGGTCAAAGATAAAGCTGGAAGTGACTATTACCATTCGGAAAGGTGAGATATAGTGAGGAGACAGGCACTATTGGAGCAACTGGATTCAACTCAATGTAATTCCCTTTTCCTCTGCAGTTTTTTGACACTGTGTACCCTATCATGCCAAAAGACTTCACAGCAATCATTTTATGTGAGTTTATAATACAAAAAGTGTTCTATATTCTTTTAAAAAAGCCAAGCCCATGTGACAAAAATAGTCTTATGTATAAAATATACAATAGTTATTATATACTGTCTACACTAGTTCTATGGAATATGTGCTTGCATAGAACTTCATTTTCTCACTGTAAAATGGTAATGATGCAGACTTTATTGAATTAAATGAGAATTAGATGAGGATGAATATGTATGGAAATTTGAACAATCCCTGCCTAACCCTTATTAAGAACCAACACTTCTGGCCAGTAAAGATCAAACTGTAATCTTGTTTACAATCTAGTATTTTGATTATAATATTGAACACAACAGATGTGGTAGAGAATTGGTATATAAACACTGTATATTCCAAATTTATTTTAATTTTTAATTATGTAAGTATTTGATGGTATGGTCTTTGATGAGCACTCTTAGAATTTTAATAAAAATTCTGGGAATAGCTAAGACACCGTGAAACTGTTTAAATAATCAAATTTTCTAGCATAATGTTTTAAGTTAAACACAAGTAAAAATAGTTTACATTTAAAGTAGTTTTAATCACAACAAATAAATCTAGAAAAAATGATGGATCGACTACAGGTGCATATATAAACTTGAGTACTGCATGTGTTTTATTAGCATTTCATTTATATTTTTGTGACAAATGGCTTAACTGAGCATCAGAGATAAGTTGATGAGGGTACTAGAAGATGAAAGTACAGAGCAGGCAGACTGGGGGAGCAACTCTTGATGTCTGCTCTCCCTGTACCTGCTCATCTACTACTTTAATTGGGAAGTTTATCAATACATGGCATAAGTTTTTATTAATTCCAAAGGCAGATAATTGTATGTGCAAGAAAGCAGTTTCACACACAGATTTTCCAAACCAATGAAATACAATGTATCAGAAGAATGTAAACAGATGTAGGACTTGCCTCTCGCAAGTATTTCTCAGAAACTTGTGAATTCTGGCTGCTTGCAGCCAGGGCCACCTTGCCTTATAGGCTTTCCCCCAGGGCAAGCTGTCCATGGTCAGAACTGGTGCCATTCAGTTCCCAACATGTTTTAGTATTGTACAATAGAAAATATTATCTTGATAAACGAGCATGGTTACAGAAGAATCATCTGCCAGATAGTATAGGGTGACTTGTTTGAAAGGATATTGGGTGATTTGTGTGAAATTAGTTCTTCATCAAGAATAAGAGAAACAAATAAAGTCAGACTAAACATTAGACATCTATTTTTAAATGCTAGACAACTGGACAACATGAGCCTGCAATCCCTGAAAAGGGAAACTTAGAAGAAAAGGTATAGATATTAGCACTAATATCTTGCACAATACCTGGAACACAGTAGGCACTTAATCAAAGTCTGTTGAATAGGTATTCCAGTGCTGGACTTCTCGGAGTCTTTAATATTAGTGTATTGAGATGTTTGAGAAAAGCTCTAATATACTGAAAACCTCACTGGACTCCTGAACCCTTTGGCTATAAAGTTTCTATAAGCACATCTCAGAACTAGTGCTTTGGAAATATTTTTAGATGATTAAATATATGGCTTGAATTTTTTCCCCAGGAAAATGGATATGAAACACAGGAAAAAAAACATATGAATGTTTCTAATTTCACAGGCTCTTTTCTTCCCAAAAGCTTAAAGGGGAAAAAATCTGTATAATAATGAAAAAGGCATAAAAACAGAGAAAAGAAAGTTGACACATACATATTTAAGAGAAGCCTATTCTCAAAAATTTGATTAGTGAAAACTTACAATTTTTTTGACCATTGAAAAATGGTCATAATCTTTACCCACAGTTAGTATGCACCTGTGTACCTGCGGACAGTATATTTTGCAGAGAATTTGAGTCTAAGAAAACTACCATGGAATCTCTACACTGAGAACAACTGAAATTAGAGTGTAGAGCATTTGCTAGCGCTGTTGTATAAGACACCTGAGAAGGATACCAGAAAGGGAGAGTTGGAAATTGTTGGCTATGAAAAATAAATGTTTGCCATTGTAACTGAAAGTTGGGTTGCACAAGCACTGGAAAGGACTCAACTAAGAACAGGATGGGAATAGATGAGACATAGTACTTTTGAGCAATGCTTTTCCTTATTCCTAAGTCATAATCCTTCTATTATTGTCTTACCTGAATTCCCAGGATGTTGTTTACATTTTGTGGAAACTATGAAAAGAGGGAAAAATGAAACCAAAGTTAGTTGAAGGAGAGAAAATATGAAAATTGGGGCAGAAATAAATGAAGTAGAGATCAACAAAGCAACAGGCTCATTCTTTGTAAAGATAAGCAAATTAGAAAAGTCTTTAGTCAGACTGACAAAAGAGAGAGAATTCAAATAAATGAAATAAGAAGTTAAAACATACTACATACATGTCAAGGATATAAAATAGTATTATGAACGCCTGTATGGGAAGGGGAGAACACAAACAGTATAGTGACTCATCCTTTGGTGTTAAAATGGATAATCTAGAAGATATGGAAAATTATTAGGAAAAATAATTCAAGATAATCAGAAATAAATGGAAAATTTTAAAAATGATTATAAGTAAAATAAAATTAAAGCATTAATCAAAATCCTCATCAAACCTGATTTTCTGTGCCTATAGATTGAAAAAACTAAAATTGCTAAAATGTCCATATTACTTAAAGTCATATTCCGTCATGTTCACTCCAGCATTATTCATAACAGTCTGAAGGCTGTAAGCAAACTATATGTTCGTTAACAAATAATTGAAAAAAGATGTAGTATAGCTACATGGTGAAATAATACTAAACTATTAAAAATGGATGAATCCTTTCATTTGCAGTATTACAAACAAACCCAAAAATATTATACTAAGTGAAGTAAGATGATTACAGCACCTTATTATTTTACTAATATGTGGGCTACAACAAACAAACAAATAGATAAATGGCAAACACAAAATAAAATGAAAACAAATTCAGAGTTTTAGAACAAGTTAAAAATTGGGTAAAAGCTCTCAGTTTTAGTGAAGGATAGAGATTATGAACATCTGTAGTATATATAGACATCACTCCTAATTTCATTCCCTGGAATCTATAATGTTATAAGCAATATTATTTCAAGAAAATTTTAAAAAATAAACCAAAAATAATGAAAAGGAAAATAAATGATTACAATTCAATGAAATAGAAAATGATTTAGAATAATCAGTACTTGTATCTCATTTGAAATTATTAAGCACATTCATGCTGAAAATTTCAGAAAACTAGGAAAAGGAGTATTGGTAATATAAAAAATAGATAAAAATCTTTATATTTTAACACCTTAATTAGTGGCAGCACATGGAATGATTTCTCCATAAAATAGAATGGGGCAAAGATGTCTGCATTTAAACCATTTTAATCCATATCATATTAAAGACTTTAGGTAAGCCCCTAACGCGAGTAAAGAAATAAAAACTATAAACAGAAGAAAGAAAGTGGCAGTAATGATAGTCTATATAGAAAATTGTAATAAAAAAAGAAACGTAGAGCTAACAGAGAAATACAATAAGAACTTAGGAAGCAAATTTGATTAAAAAAACAGTATATTTTTAAATATTAGTAAAGAAACATTGAAAAATTAGTTTAAAATTCCATGAAGATATAAAATACTTAGTATTAAATTTGATTAAAGAAGTACTAAAAACTCAGCCCAGGGCCAGGCACAGTGGTGCGTGCCTCTAAGCGGCAGCCTAAGAAGCCGAGGCTGGGGCAGGGATCATGGTTCGAGTTCCGACAGGGGCATGTAGCAAGACCTAGTCCCCAAAAAGTGGCTGGGCGTGGTGGTGCGCGCCTGTAATCCCCGCTACCTGGGAATCTGAGACTGGGGATTGCTTGAGTCTGTGGTATCCTGGGCAACATGAGCCTGCGGTTCCATGTACAAAAATAGCAAAAAAACCCCACAAAAACACAAAAAAAACCCAAAACTCAGCTCTAAAAAATACAAAATATTGCTGAAAAAATTAAAATGAAAATATGTTTCATATATTTGGGTTGATAATCCAATATTGTTAATCTGACATTACAACCTCCCCTCATTCAAAGATACATCCAGCTTATTTGCAAAGTTTGAAAAGACTATTATCTAGAATCTAACAAAGTAAAATAAATTCACGTGGAAATGTTAATAACTAATTGACAAAAAGTTTACAAAAAAAATACCAACTTAAGACTTTGAAAATAGGGTATTAAATTTTTATTATTAATCACCATGATTAAGAGGGTATTATCATAAATACAGGCTGATAGGCCAATGAAATTAGTAAAACAGAAGAAAAAGATTTCAACATATGCAAACAATTGATTTTCTATAAACATTCCATGGTAACTTAATGCGAAAAGGTGAATTTAAAATGGTTACTGGGTCACCTGGTTATTTTTATGAAAAATACACATCGAATTTTAAACTTAAATCTTACAAAAAAATAATTCTAGATTGATGATATACCTAAATGCAAAATCTAAAAATTGGAAAGAAGCAAAACTTCATTGCCTTGATGTGGACTTAGATTTTTAGACAGAACTCAAAGCACAAGGACTATAATAGAAGAAAAATTGATTAACTGGATTAATATCCATATGCTTTGGACTTTAAAAGAAATTCCTTAAAAAATGAAAAGTAAAAGGCAAACTAGGAAATGTATCCCAATACTTTTCTCTGAAAGGAATTAATGTTTTAAATACTTAAATAAATCTTATATTCATATATTTAACATATTATTGAAAAATTAATTGCCCCAAAGAAGATATATGATCACGAATACCACTTGAAAACATTAACCACTATTGAAATACATGCTTGAATTAGAATAAAACACAAATTAATATCTTGCACATACATTAGAATGGACATGTAAAAAAGATTGACATTACCAAATATTTCTGAGGATCTATAGAAGCTAAACCTAGTATGACTAGAGGGATTATATGTACTAAAACTGGCAACTCTGATAGTTTCCCAAGACTATTCACATGTGTCTTTGTAGGTGTCTTTTTGTTACAAACCTTTTCATTTCAAAAGCAGCAACAGCACCAGCTCTCTGACCACCAGTGTCTCTGTGGATAATATTTTTTAATTTCTCCTTTTCTTAATTTGTCCTTTCAAAATGTTAGAGTGAAAAATATTAAAGCCATCTTGAAAATCAGTTTAACAATGTTTTAATAACATTCAGCATCTTCTTACTTTTAAGTAATTCCATGTAAGAGAAAAAAATACAACTTGATAAATACTTATATTCGTAAATACTCATATTTCCTGAAGATTCATAGGGATGCAAAAATGGTGATAATTCTAATGCTTATGATCAAAAGAAATGATAATACGTTGTTGTATGTTCCCACAATGGAGTGCTACTCAGTATTAGAAAGGAGTAAAATAGTTTAAGTCGCAATGTATTAATTACAAACAAAAGGACATTCTTTGTAGTGACACAGGCCATCTCTCAGAGAACATCTGATATTTTTGTATTTATATAAATTTTAGAAATATCAAAATTAATGTAGACAAAGAGTCAAAGCAATGTTTACTATGTCAGGAAAGAAATCTAAACTGCAACAGATATGTAAAGAAAATTTTGAAGCTGTCAGAGCTTTGAATCTAGATTGAGGTTATAATATTATGATTATATGAATTTGTAAAGGACATCAAATTTTGCATAAACATGTGAAGTTTTTTTTATATGTAACTAAAGCTTGTTTCACTTCAAGAACTGTACATACGTTTGCATTTGTGTGATTTATGTCATCACCTATCTCCCAAACACTTTAATTTTGCTTTGAAAATACACATTTTAATTTTACAACTCATTCTCATTCCAAAAATTCAGCATTCATTTAGTCACTTTTTATTAAGTGCCTGTTATACACTCAGCTCTCATTTAACTCTTGGCAGTGTATCAAGCAGGAAATGGTGTGCTTTCCACATTTCATCAGTGATCTGTACTATAAACAAGCAAAAGATATGATCTAACATCAGGCAATGATGCATTATAAGCAATAAAATAAAATAAAATAAAATAAATTTAAAGCATAGAGGACAGGTATGTGATTTTAGACAATGCAGTTACAGTTAGGAAGGTTTTTTCTGAGGAAGCAACATCATAGGATCCTGGGAGATTGACCGAGATGATATCAGGGGCAGGAATGTTCCAGGTAAAGGGATGAGTTTGAATAAAAGTCTTCATACTACAAAGACTTTTAGAGTGTATGATGTTACAACCATGTTTAAACAGATCTTCCTCTTATCGGGTTTCAAGTCCAGCTAATGATGTTGAAATCATTTCCTTTCATTTCAATATAAAGATCTTAAAATGTGAGAGTGCATCAGTATTAACATCAATTCTTCTGATTCATATGGTTTGTGGCCTTGAAGATCACATTGATTTTTCATGTCATTTGAATGAGGTCAATGTCATATTCTTGAGAATTGCAGCCTTCTAGAAACATATAAAATACCCCTGATTTTTGGAAAATGTCTTTATAGAAAATGTATGGAATTAACTCGCCATGCTTTGTGTAACAATGAACCAGGTTTGGATATTGTCAAGCGCTGAAAAAAAAATACAGAGCAATGTTATTTCTGTTTTTTTCTTAATTCAGTTAAAAGTTGATTAAAAGTTTATTGTTTGTCAGTTTCTACACTAGGCACTTTATGTATAAAAAGGCCTTGTGAGTGTACACATATTTAAGTATGTATATATACATATATACACCCAAATACACATACAATTGTATATATTGCAAAAATATATTTTATATGTATTTCTATGCTAACAAGTATATAACATGCATATTTTGCATATATTTAATATACATACATATATAAACATGTTTGATATTTAAAAGTATGTCTATATATGCATATCAAATTTAATAAGTATCAACTATATATATAAAAGCATCACACACACCTCTATGTATGTATACATACTATATATATATACACCATATATATATATATATATATATATATATATATATATATACTGAGAAGTATAAATTGCAAATCAGAGATAATAAAAACTTAGTCTAACATCAAAGAAGTGTTGGTTCCAAGGTCTATTGGACATACAGTTTCACTGTATGTCAAGACATAAAATCTAACTGGGGACTGAAGTCTGGATGAAGGTAGATACAGCATTAGTATCCTCATAGTGAGATCACCTGATCACTTACTACATGCTTAACTTTTAAATGAAAAGCTTTAGGTACAATATCAAATGCCTCAAAAAGATATTTAAAAGATCACACATTCTATACAATATTATTTACTGTATAACATCCAACAATATATGTAGTCTTTGACATGAAGAACCATTTGTAAGAACAGGATTAGTATATTAAGACTTGAGAAATTATTTTAAAAAGTTCAAGCTGAAATGTGTGATTATGCTTGGTCTAAACTTAAATCTCTAAAACACTCAAAATGATACAGTTTTATATATAAACAATTTGGTTTACCAAGGCTTCTACAAAAATAGGGAAATGTATACATTGGTCTTTTACAAGTGAATTTCTAAATATAAACCAATACATGTGCATAGGTCAGTAAGCTATTGCATGTAAGAAAAATATTGTGTGGCAAAAACAGTAATGTTTGAAAAACTTGGCAGTGTTTCTGTCAACTATAAGTTAAATCTAGTATATTATATAGAGCTAGGAAATGACCGGTGATGGGAATGGAAGAAATTAGCAGTGGTCTGGAGAGCTTTTGAGGTGTTAACATAAAATCAACTAAAAAGATAATAGCAATAATAAGAGCTGCAATGTGTACTGTGAAATAATTATGGATTTCATGCTGTGTTCTAAATTTTATTCACTAATTTGACTCTTCTAATTAATGAATTTCCACAAATGTGGAATCTGAACCATGAATAAACAGGTAACTTTTCCAAGTTCATATTCATGGTGGAACTGACTTCAGAGCTTGGATGTTCTTAGAAGGGTTATAGGACATAACTCCAAATTTTATATATAGAATAAAATAAAACTGTCCCTTCTGATCACACTGAATAATGCCTGAAGTCTACACTATTCATGATAAATAAAACAGAAGAATTGTGATACTATTGATTTGCTGAATTGTGATGACAATGTTGATGCATTTGGCAATATTAACAAAAAAATAATATTTATGACTTACAAAAAGGAAACTTTAGGTCATTTCGAAGGACACTCTAGAGAAGAAATAGTAGTTGGAATATGAGAGATCATATATTCACATGAGACAGAAAACTGGTATGGACAAAAGGGTAAGTGTGTGTTCTAAATTTCCAATCAAAATCCCCATGTGACCTAGGCTATTATTTCTGAGCTGTGAATGTCTGTGAGATTGCCTGCTGTACTTGTAAGTTTGTGTTTATTTACAATACATTTTCACTTTACTTGAAAATCAAAACAAACAAAATAATATGTTCAGCCTGCCTCTGCCAACACCTGACTGAAGACCTGGGATATGATTTAATCTGCACAGGCTTCAGTTTCATTATCTATATCAATATCTGCTTTATTGGTGTCACAGAATTGTTTGACTAGCATGTAACATGCTATCACTAATACTTTGGAATTTTATGTTTTTATAAGGGGATGAAGAGAGTTAAAAGTAATCTTGTTTCCACTTTGAATGCAGGTAAAGCACCAGGGTTGTAAAACAGCCTTGTGGCTGATGTCTACATTTTGCTTGTCATAAAATCTAAAAACAAAAGGTATGTACAATCAGATCATTTAAAAGGAAGAAAACGTACCTTGGAAAGAATAGGGGTATTTGGGGTCTAAGAAGTTTAGGAACATTATTTAACATGTAAAGCAATAATCAGAGTTACTTTTAAAGAGTTGAAATTTTGAAAAATCTTCTTTAGTTATAAATTATTTAATTTAATTAATTTATTTATATATATTTATTAATTTAGTTATAAATTATTTAATTTAATTAAAATGAGGATTGTTTATGTTTTTAAAATTACTTATGAGTTTGCAACACTGTAGTTATATTTTAAAATATTTATTCATGTGTTTTATTAATACTTAAGCATTTTGCACTATAGTATCTCCATTTAATTGCATCTTATTTCCAGTACCAATGTTTCATACATTTGAAAAGACTTTGTAAGGAACAATGTTGAAATTTTAGGAAATATTATGCAGAGCAATCATATGAATTTCAAACTTATATCCTTCTCTACGAACTATCAGGAGACCTCTGAATCTTTTGACAGCGACTTCTCTTCTTATACCTTGCTTATTTTAATACATTGGCAATTTGTCCTTATACATTGTATGCATCATTACCATTTATGGTGCTGTATTACCAATGTTATCAAATTATTCCAAAGTGATCAAAGCTACATTTTTATTAGCATTTTAAATCATAGGAACAAAGTGGTGTTATTCACTAAGTCAAATACATCTTTGCAGTAGAATTATCCCTTTGAAAGCAAATTTATGAATGTATTGCAACTATTACATGTGACAGTTATACTATAAGCTCAAAATATTGCATAACTGAGCTCAATGATCATCACAAGTAGTACCGTTGCACAGCCTTACTAAATAATCTGTGTCTGTGAAAGCTGGACGTGCCTAATACGCTATTCTGTCTCCAACTTAGACACGAAGCTTTGCGGGTGTTGAGAAGAAAAATGCTTTAATGATGTAGCCACTATTCTCCACCTGTGGGTGGAAGTAAAAAATTTGTTTTATATCAACAATTGTCAACTTCATATATGGCATTTCTGTTTTTTTTTTTTTTTCTCATTTACTTTCTACAGGATTCGATCAAAATGACATATCTCATTATATTGTGTTGTTTCCCCAATATATCTTTATTGATTTCACTTACATGTGAAATATGCTGAAAAAAACACATCAAATGGTTTGCAAGTTTTTGTATGCTTGCTATAATAGGTAAATATTAGAATCCTTTTATGGACCATAAAACTCTATGATCCAGCCTGGCTCTCTTCTCTCTTCTTTAATTATATGCGGTTACATTCACATCTTGTGGTTTCTGTTTAATAATACATTTCTGAAAATTGAAAGTCACTGTCTTATTAAATGATACAGCAATAACACAGGTAGGCTACTGTTTCTCTAATATGGTGATGATTAATGTGATTTCAAAGTCTTCTTCAAGTATATCCTGCTAGTCAGAGCAGAAATGGTAAATGGACACTGGAAGAACTTTAGATTCTAAATCCTAGAAAGAATATTTTCTAGGAGGAAATCAACTAACAAATGGTAGAGGAAAGCTACAACAATTTGGAGAAAGCCTTCCAGGTTCCATTCAGACTAAAGTGATTTCAGCGCATGTCATATATTAGTCACTCAATAAATATTTAATGAATGGAGAATTCTATAAATTTCTCTATAACATTGGAAAATAACTTACAGTTCAAAAAG
This sequence comes from Uropsilus gracilis, assembly GCA_004024945.1. Lineage (NCBI taxonomy): Eukaryota > Metazoa > Chordata > Mammalia > Eulipotyphla > Talpidae > Uropsilus > Uropsilus gracilis. The sequence goes on along the minus strand of PVHY01002086.1, from coordinate 97,302 downwards.
TAAAAATCAAAAGTAATTTTGAAGAATGTTTTAGTAGAATCTATTTAAATTAAAAGATAAGCTTCTTAATTATCAGCACTTGCAAATTGGTGTTCTACCTATGAGGTAGAAAACTAGTAAGAGTAGCAGTAAAACATTTTGGGATACTATAGGCTGTGACAAAGACAATGATGTGTGACAATCATGTTTACCCTATTTAGGTTAACAATGAACTAGGGTACTCTTTACAATAACTTTTCTATACACCGGCTACAGAAACTACTAGCATATTAGACTTGGTCTATGAGTTAAAACTAGTGAGTCATCTCTTATCCACATATCTAATAAAGAGAACAGATCTGTATTAAAACACATTTGTAGCTGTTCCTGTATTTGTTTAGTGATTAAGTTTATTTATGATTGTTTTGTGTGAGATTATACTTGTGTTAGTTTCTGACTATATCAAATTTTATTTTAATCAAGTCCTTAATTTAGAAGTTCTTTTTTCCATCACATACTGTTCATTTTATAAGTTCTAGTTTTTTAGTATAATATTTTGTGGTCTACCAAAATTACCTTAGAACTCTAAGCTAAAGTTTTGAGCTTGGTAAATCATATCAATAATTTAAAAGATTATCCTCTGTACAGATTGTGACAAAGAGAACAAAATATATTTTGCAGATATCATTTTGTTTGACTCTTATCCTCCTTAAATTCAATTCATTGGTAACCCCCATTTCCTTATTTAGGAGAGTCCTTCAAGTCCCCACAATTAGAGAAGGCAGATACCCGAGGTCAGACTAAAGCATTAACTTGAAGAAAGCAAAGTTTTATGAAAGGAGGTTTTCTGAATTCATGTAGCTTCCAGATAACATCATGTGCCAATCCTGGAGAACAGATGATTTTTTCATAATGAGGGAAGGTGGAACTTGTTGCCGAATAGGCTGAATCTCAGACTGGACTTCAAGAAGAAAGACATGAGAAGATAAAAGAGCAATCCATACACTCTGTTCTCAGGCACAGTAAAGGAAGCATTGTAAATTAGTAAGGCTACTGTAGGATTCTTGTTTATTCTCCTCCCTCTACATATGAGGTATACTCTAAAGAAAAGGTGGAACTTGCTTTAGACACATCCAATTTCTGTGGCCAAGACTGAAGACAGAAGGCATGTAACAGCTCTCTCCCATGCATGAGTCTGAAAGAAGGTACCTCCCAACTTGATGCATCCTTGTTGGAGCAGGATGAGGTGCTAAAACTCTCCTGCTAATGTACTTCCATAAGCTTCCTATGAGGTGACAACAAGTTCTCACTTATTTGAAGAGGGATAGAGAGGGTGATCTATGGAACAGATGTGTTGCTTCTCAGTGTAACAATCTGAGTGGAAAGGGCAAGTGATTCAAGAGCTGATACTGAAGGGAGGAACATATTGCTCCTCATCCTCATCATATTGTGGCCTCACCAATAGGTCTCATTTCCAGACACAGAAAGCAAGATAGTCACTGACCAGTGTATTCTAAGAGTGTTATCTGAGGTGTAAATTTTTTTTTTTTTACTTATTCAAAACTTAAGTTTAGTCATAGACCATATGTGTCATATTACTCAGACATCATATTTTAGAATTCTTTAATACCAAAATGGTATAATTTACAGCTGAGATATGAATTCATACTATAAACAGAAAGAAGAAAAGAACATATGCAAAAATGAAGAAGGAATTTCTGGTATAATGTGGCAAAAGATGAACCTTAGCAATTTAAAGGCAATACAAATTTAGTAATGTATTGTTATGGCAAATATTAATTGATATCAATTATTGCTCCACCATTACAATTTTACATATTTGAAGAAAATAATTTCTGAAGACTGAAAATAGAGGGAGATATGGTCAATTATAAGAAATTTCAGAAATGAAACATATTAATTAATGCCTTAAAATAAGCTCTAGGAGATCACTTTGCACTTCAAATGTCAAAATGAAAGACTTATGGTCTGTAATGTATCAGTCTGAATAAATATAGCACAAGGAAATTGATTTTAAAATTTTAGAAGAATTTATTGGAAATAAATCTTATACATATTTCGGTAAGACATCCTGAAATGTTCTTTTTTGATGGTCTTTAGAATATGACTTTATTTTTGGTGTGGCGAGGGTTACAGATGTTACAAATTCTTCATGATTTTTAAAGTTTGAAATAGTTTTCCTTCTAGAAATCCATTAGTTTCCTTGTTTCATATTTAATTATTCTAAGTCAGACACGTAATCAAATCTTTTTATCATGGAAAATGGCTATAATAGAATGTTTATGATTATTGTTCTGAGTATTGGCTTTATAAATTGATCAAATATGATCAATTTGAATATTCTTATTGCTTATTTGTTTTTAATATGCAAAGTGGTGCTGGGTATGAATTTGTAAATATAGTTTTTCACAAGTAATGATATCATGTAAAATGATATTAATCTTGATGTGTTTATACTAAAATCAGAATTCTTTTTTCCACTTGTTTCAGCAGGAAAAAAGTTACATATTTTACAAATGCACCAGTGTTACATCAAATAGTTTTAGTGACTTCCGGTAAAATTAAAAAAAAAATTACATAGTCTCTTAGTTGAACGGTGCCTGCAATCATTTCTGTTACTATTGTGTGTGTGTGTGTATGTGTGTAAAGAATCAGAAAACAGTACAGAACCCTGTGTAAACAAACATTCTAAATGTAACTCCTTGGGAAGTTGGAAGGTAATAAAACAAGTTTTCCCATCATAAAGGGAGCAAACAAAGCAAAGGCAGGTTGTATAATTTATTCAAAGCTCACAACTAGGCATTGATAGAGTCAAAAAGTCAGATTATCTGCTTCTTTAAGCATAAATGAATGGTTTCTTAACAAGCAAGCTCAATGCAGTATAAATCAGGAATATCAGTTTCCCCGGTCTAAAATTTGTGATTTGGTATAGAAAATACTCTACAGTAAAGCTTAATTAAATCTTCAAAATCTTTAATGTAGTTCAGTTTCAGAATTTAAGATGAGCTTAACTTTTCAGTTGAAAAAAAATGGATGTCTGTATTCACTTCATTATCACTTTGATGTGCAAAAATTATGGAGGAACTCTCTTCCAGGAAGACTTCAAGACTATGCTGTTTTTGAAACAGTAATTCTCACTCCTACTCTTTCTTGAAATGAGGCTGTCTTGACAGCCTGAGTGGGTGGAGTGGGAAAATAATGCTTCATGTAGCCATGTAATACTTCAGGTAAAGATAGGACTCATGAAAAATATCCTGTTCATGAGAAAAGTAGATATACACAAAGAAACTGCCATTTTTCAGAGAGTTTTCAAATCATCTTTGTTCTATCAAACCTCCTTTCCTGAAGCGATGCCTGAGTTTCTCTTTAGCAAAGGTTAAACTGGAGTTAAAGAAAGTGGAGAAAGCCATCAACTTCTCCGGAGGTCTTGAACTTGTGCCAATTTGTCTGCATGACTATGCATGAGAAATAGCAGAGATGACAATGGTGCTGTCAGAAAAGGCGAAGCTGGGTGTCATGATCTCAGTCTGGCTACATTCCTTTTCCTTTCGTGTTGGTTAAGGTAACTCAAAATCATTTGAGAAGCAAGGGTGGGAATAAACTTTGAAATGCACGCACCTACAATTTAAAAACTGTTGTGGCTTGTGAGTCTAGACTCACTCACATAAACAATTTTGATGCTTTTGAAATATAGTCTTAATAAAGATATATGGAGAAAAATGTAAAGAAAAAATTGATATCTGTAAAGCAAATTCCTAATTGTTAGGGGAATATGGTAGTATAATCATTTTTTTACTTCACTGTAATATCTGTAAATAATACCACCTATTCATTTATAAAAGAGCAAAGAAATCTAAAACATTTATTTTCTTTTTAAAAAAAACTGTGCTTTTATGATCTCTTTTTCAGATGAGAAAATCAAGAGTGAGAGATTAAATGGCTCTTAGGGTCACACACCTAATGATTGTGGGAGTCAGATTTCAAATGCAGACCTTCTTGCTCAAAAGTCTACACAATTAATTACAGCACTAGACAGGGTAAGTAACTGAAATTTCTGGGAGTGACATGAAACCAAAAGGAAACTGATAAACAGAGAGACAAATAAAGGTCTTTATGTGGCTAAAGAACATAAACTTTAGGAGGAAAATGCAAGCTTGGAAAATTATGGCAAAAGAATGGTCCTTAGAATTTATAGTTTTCAAGCTCAAATCGCCAGTGGTGGCCAGGTCCTGGCAGCCCCAGGACTGAACTGTCTTGGAGAAGAGGTACTGGGTATTAAATCTCAGGCTGGTTGATGAATCTCTTATAGGAATTTTTCATTTACCCTGAAACAAATACTGAATAAGAGTGTTTTCAAAATGAGGGGGAGTGAAAAGAGGTAAACCATATGGCATGGCCCAAAGCGGAGGTGTTATTCTACGAAAGTGAACTCATAATAATTCAGAAATGACTAAGGGAAAGTAAACTTGTCTTATGGCAAGTGGATTATAGTCATCAGATATAGTCTTCAATTTACATAGGAAGACAGGATATGAATAAGAAGAAAAAATAGCTACAAATGTCCCAGGACTCTCCCAAACCTGAACAGATTTTTTCTTTGGGGAAAAACTCATTAAAATCAATCTATGAATTCAAAAACAAAACCAAAAATGTTCCCCTTCTTTTAACCTTATCTCCGTATGGAGGTCCTTATGGCATAGCCATATAGAGATAATGGCACAATTTTAATTATTCTACTATAAACTCACAGGAAGATCTTTAAATCAGTGTTGTTTTCCATAACAGTCCACCTCTGTAATGAAGATACACTTATAGATTTGAGATAAACAGTTATGCTATCAAATGTGTCCTTAAGTTATTGTATGTGATAAATGTAAAAACCCAGTAGCAAAGAAATCCTTTTAAGAAGTATATGGTATTTGTAGTTATATCTCTGAAATGCGTAACACAGCCTGAGTTCCGATGAACTTCTTTTTAAAATTACATTTTGAAAAGTGAAAAATGCACATGCATTTTTTTTATCTGCTTCAGGGAACTCACAGCTTTTATTGTCTATATTTTTAGTGGTGCTCCTGACTGCTTACACTGCTGGAGTGCCTGGCATTGAAGACTGAAAAGCAATGTACTGTGGTCAAGAGTAACTATCAGAGTAGTTTCACATTGAGCCGTTTCTTTGCCCAAAGTTCTAATTCAAGCAAAGCTAAAGAGCTCTCCAAAGGTTGGAGAGAAAGGCAATTGCAAATGTGTAGTCCACAAAATCACTTTTATTTGTTTTGAAGGATATTTACAAATGGTTTTTCATTTTATTGTTCTTTATTGCTATGTGCTCAAGTCTATAAAATAGGCAAGGCAAAACTTGGCACTTTTTGCCAAGAGGTCAACTGCAAGAATTATATATAATTTCATTATTCTCTTGAGAAGTGTTCTCTATGTGCAAGAATGTATGCTCTCAAAACACCTATTTTCTATATTGTTACAGATTCTCATTATCTTAATTATCATTCTAGTGGTCCACAATAAATGATCATCACTGTGTGTTCTTAGACAAAAGGGTATAGCGAAGTATAGCGAATCTGTTGTCAAATTTTATACCTTAGTTTGCATGTAAATTAATATTTAATTCTTTAGAAGTTTTTGCATAAGAACGTTTTTGGTTTACTTCATAATTTTATCATAAAAATTATATTTAGACATGTAAAGGAATTCAAAGCAAAATGTTCCCACAATTTCATCAAAGTTCTTGGTAATATGCTCTATTTCTTATTGACTATAAGTGTACTAAAGTTTGACCTAAGTGTGTGTGTGTATATATATATATATATATATACACACTTATATATATAAAAGCCTATCTTTATTATATTTTTAGTGTAAACATATATATATATATTTTGCCTTTCCCCCTTTTATAGATACCAACTTCTCCCCATGTTACAATATATATACTTATGGCAATATCATTGGTATTTTTCCATTTTTTTAAAGTCTCTTTTGTTGCATCTGAATTTACATAAACATATAAATTTATTTATAGACTTTTATTACTGGTCTGGCTTTTTAATTTAGCAGCATAATTTTTTGACACTGGTAATAGCACAGTAACTCTTCTTTATATTACTTATACCTACCACAAAAATCTCAAGTAGAAACAAAACTCGTGTCTAATAAAACAAAAATCATGAAACTGTAATCCAGATATATGTTGCTTTGGTCTATAGGTTCCATATCTGTTTGCAGACTCTTCTCCTCCTATTGTCTAATTCATAATCACATTTTGTATATTGCATTTTCAACTTTTTTGTAAGTTACTAATTTATATTATTTTCAAGAGAAAACATACAATATAATTTAAATATCTGATTTGAAATCTACAGTTCAAGAAAATCATCATCCCTCCTGAAAAAGTAAGGACATTAGAAGACATCATCTATGATCTCACACTTCTTTCATAGGATTTTATTACAATATTATTTTCCATATTATTTTAAAAATTATCCAAAGTAAATCTTTTAATTAATATTGTTTTAATCCAAAGTATTCATTTAGAGTTCATTCATATGTTTTCCAAATTTATCAAGAAGTTTTCCTTCTTTCTGGTCTTTGTTTTCTTGCTGTGGAATATACTGTAGAAATTCTGAGAGTGATCACCACGCAATGCTAAAAACCCTAAACCTTTGTCTGAAAGCCTGTTTTACCATTTGTCTTGAAGGTTAGTATGGGTAAGTGCGGTTTCCACTTCACTAATGTACTCCATCCTCCACTCTGCCCATATTCCTTTTTCCTCATGAACGCTCCTGGTTTGTTTCCACAACTTATTCCTCTTTTGCTCATGACTCAGATGCATTTCCCTGGACCAAATCATTTTCACCTTCCCTCAACTTACAATGATGTATTACCATTTGTTATTAGCTGAGTATATGAACAGTTCCTTCATCGCTCATTTGAAGGTCAAAGTCCTGAACAGACACATTACTTAATCTGGAGTTGCATTATTAGTGCATAGAACAGTGCCTGGTATATGACAGGTGTTCAGAGTATTGTTGTGGAAAGAATTTATAAACTTACAGAATTTATACTAGATTTTGTGTAGTATGTTTACATTTTTCTAAAAGAGAGTTATCAGTTCTGGTTTCTCATTTGGTTCACCAGGGGAGCTTTTAAAATATACCTATATCCAAATCCCACCCGTAACTTCAAATTCATTTGGTCTGACATGGCCAAACATGAGTATTTTTAAGAACTACCCATTCTCATAGAAAGTTAGTATGGGAGGAGTGACTGCTGAGGACTTCTTTTCTCTTACATTTGCTTCTAAAAGCAGGTTCAAAATAGTAAAATTCCAAATTATCCAGTTTAAACACATTATTATTATTACTTGTTTTCCAGCTTGAATCAGGTTATACTGACTATAGCTTCAGAGCAAAACAATAATCAAGACATTTTATGAATCTACCTTTTAATTTCCCTCAGACTAACCAATAAAAACCTTCTGAATCTTCATTTTCCTCACACACACAGATACACTTGGAATTTTATAATGACTTTTTTTATTACTCAGTTCTTTTTAATGCTTTGATTTTATTTTGCAATTTAGTCTTTTAATTTTATATTATGTAATAGTGTGTATGATAAATACTTGTCATAGTTTACTCAACAACCTCTCTTTTGCTCATAGAAAAATCATATGAATTTTAGGAGTAGACCATCTCGCTTCAGGTGAGTCATCTTTGATAATGTAAAATAATATTAATTTTCATATCCTTGGCCATAAAATGTCTGTATAGTCATACCAACTAGTTTTGAACATTGAATAACTAGGAAAAGGTCATTATTGTGCTTATGAGAAAAATATTTTTCCCTGAAGATAAATATGTATTAAAAATGGCCATGGTAGTATGGTGGTAACATAGGAAAATGTAGCAAAAACAAAATAAAACAAAAACAGAAGCAGTGATAAATACTAGGGGGACCCTAACTTCTGGTGTCCTGCAAAAACAAACAAACAAAAAAGTCCTGTTTATTTTACTGGTGTTTATATATATTTTTTGTTTTAATTTTAACACTGTCAAACTAAATGTAAGGTCCAATTTGGTTCAAAATTCTTACCTGCCATATTTATTTTTTAAACAATCAATCACATGAAGACCATCAATTTAGATTTGATCAACATGTCACTGTACCTCATAATATCCTTTTTCCTACCTTCATTTGGAAGTTAGAGCCATTTTTTCCCTTTTGTCTGGGCATATTGCTGAAATATTTTTATAGTCCTTACATATGTGTGTATAGCTTCCCTTTAACAGTATAATAATCATAATCACAGTATTTTCTCTCTTTTTTAAATTTTGATGTAGAAATCTATAAATTAATTGCACTGCTTATGGTTTTCAGGTCTGCATATTTAAATTCCCGTGTTAGTTCTCTTTTCCTTGTCATGCCTTTATGTCAGGGAGTGCCTGAGATTTGCTTTCCTTCAGGAGTTTTAAATTCATAATCAGAAGCTTTGTGCTTCTGCTAATCCCTAGTGAACACTTTCAACCAGTAGATCTGTCATCAGATCAGCAAATATTTACTCTAGAAACTTGTTTGCACTCCTTCTTTTCATCTTTTGGATTTCTAAATATTTTATGAGTAAGTTCCTCAACTGATTACCCAATCTAACTTCTCTCTCTTCATTGGATTTTTGCTCTGTATCATAAGATCCATTTTTTATTTTCCAGGCTTGCATTCTATTAACAGCAGTATTCATCTCATTGTTTGATAAAGCACCCTGAAGATAATTTTTACGTTACTATTTTAGTGATCTACCTGAGGACTTTTTATCACTGTTACTATTGGTAAAATCTGCACCATCTTCTTAAAAAAGAAAAAAAAATGTTTCAGTGAAGTCACAGATTCTGGGCTGAAGCTTGATTTTCCTTTTTTTCTGATCATTTTGCATCCTATGGTTGGTTGGCTAATAATTACCTTATTCATTACTTTATTGCTATATTTAATGCCAACTCCTGATTTGAAGATCCCAACTATATTATCTTTTAGTATCTAGTAGTGGCAAGAATAGAGTTCAAAGCCTTGTCAGTCATGATAACTTGGCAACGCACCTATCCTCTGCAGAGGCATAAGGGGCAGCCATTCTGCCCAATTTCAACAGGTGCAAACAGCAGATCTCTCTTTTCTCCATTCAGGACCTTGGAACACAGTCATAGTTAACATCAGTCTCAATGTCCTCATCCCAGAGAAATATTTTCTTTCTGCATCATCAGTCCTTTAGAAAACAATGTCTGAAGCACAAATTCCCACATGTATTCCTTTCATTTCAAAGAGATATTTAAGAAGGTGTTTGTTGGTGGGTAGAGTTAGGAACTGTGTTTCAGAATCTCAAAGCTTAATATTTTTTCTCCTAAATCCCAATAAAGGACTAAAAGAGCATCTATCTATCTATATAGAGCATACTGTTTTGCATCCTAACTGGGGATAAAGGTCACAAAAAAAGAAAAAAAATGATTAATTTATGTTCAAAATGTATATCAGAATTTTACTAGGTTTCATTGATATTATTAATTCAATATTCATATGGTTTATAATCTATGACTACATTGAAAAGAGCATATATTGGTGTTTTTTTAAAATAATATTAAACATTTTACAATGCTCACCTACAAAATATAGAAAAATAAGTTTTGCTTTAAAATTCAAATATTAAGATACAATAGAGTAAGATTTGTTTTCTTATCTAAATCAACTTAAGCATTTACATATCTAATATGTAATGTTAAATTAGGGAAACTTTACAAGCAATATGCAGCATGCTGACTCCTCCCTGTGCTCTTGGTTCATGAACACTTATGAGAGTCAGTATCATCTAGAAAGCTTTTTTTAAAACTTAGGTGGCTACATGTCACCAAAAGAGTTTCTGATTCTATGGCTGTACAGACTGAGAATTTGTATTTTTAATAGTTTTCCAGTATAAACTGATTCTCTTATTCTTGGGACCATACTTTGGAGAACATTCTCTAGACAAAGGTGTCTTTGATTCACTTGATCGTGCATTTAAATCCTTGGGATGTCGACAGCACATGAAACTGCTCACATTTTATACATAAAAGACTCTTGTCTTTTAGTTCTTTTTTCCTTCTTTTTAAAAACCTTATGAGGGAAAATAAATGACATAGTTTCTCTGCTCTGCTTCCTTCTCAAGGTTTCATGTAGGAAATGCACACTTGTGTGTTCTTTCCTAACTTATAGGGCACATGATCAGCTTTGAAGGGCTGAAGCAGTGTGTTGTACTGCCAGAGATGCGCCATCAGGCAATGTTGCTCTTACCTTATGATGGTCTGTGATGAGTGATCTGCAGAATGGATAAAAGCGAAGTAGCTGCTGTGTGGCATTTGCTTTTATTACTGTAAATGATATCATATGTTTGCATTTACTTTAAAGTTGATCAAATGTAACAAGAGCCAGTGTCGACAGATGCTGAAAAAGTGTTAACCTTTCCTTTTATCTTTCTTGCTTATGTGTATCTTGTATCATAAGGTTTCTTAGATAGTTTTATTAGCTGATAGATGAAATGTTGTACAAAGCACCCACATAAAGAATTCCATTGTTAAAAAGAATAGTCTATAATTCTAAAAATGATAAAGTCAAATTGCTTGGTTTATGTACGGTTACACCAGACACTTTAACTGAGCAAAAAAGTGTAAAAATGTGCATTGATAAAAAAATTACCTTGCTTTGAATGTAAATTAAATTTATATTAACTAATTGAATCCAGACATAGATAATTAGTTTGTGCTCTATGTGATTTTCAGGAAATATAACTCAGTTGATGCACAGTATTAAGGTTGTAGTTTTTCTACACATTGGATATATGCATTATTATCAAAGCTTATATTTTAACTTTTTCCCTACATATTTATTCAACTAAATAGATATAACATAGAACAAGTGCTTGTAGGCCATCCTTTAAATAGAACAAAGGATTCTGTTTGTTCCTACAAAGCTATCTTTGGGAATATATAAAGACGCTCTCCCCAAACCACTGAACAAATCTATCAGGGTGCTTATTTTGTACTAAGTGAAATGCAATATCACTTTGGAATTATGAATTGATGCATCTTAATTTTAAATGCGTCACGGTTGCCTTGAATTGTCTTTTCTGAAGTCACAAATATATAGGACAGAAGAGATGTGTTACTTGGTCTTTTACATTATTTATTTATTTACCTATCCATTTATTTATTTATCATTTTAAAATGATACATTTATTAGGAACAGAAGAAAGAAAAAGGGAAGCGCCTGCATAGTCTCAGGTGGGCAAGAGAGCAGTCATTCTCTTTGCAAAGGAAAAAGTTTTGTGAAAAGAAACACCTGCATACTCATAAGAAGCCAGCAAGGCTTCCTACCTGGCCCTTTTGAAAAAGAAAAGTCAAATGTTTAAATCTCTAAAAGCATTTTAATTTTCATTCCTTTTCACACACAATGTCATGTTAGGTCTGTCTTGGAATTCATTGTTGAAGAGAAATTAATCTCTAATATACATCGAGAAAACCGCATGAAGCAACGAAGAGAAAGGGAATATGGCAGGTGCTAGAGGGATATATAACAACATCAAGTTGGGGGAAGTTCAGATTAGTTAGTCTGAGCTCTTGGCAAAATTATACACACATAAACAAGCAAAGCAAAAAAAGACACATCAATGATTAAACATTGCACCAAATTTATCATGGAGAGTAAAAAAAAAAAAAAACGCATCTGGAAAGGCAAAAGTTATCAGACTATTCATAGGTCATTTTTAATGCACTGCTCCAATCCCCTATTATTCATCTTGAAGGAAAGGGGAAAAGGCAGCATAAAGATACATTGAACAATTATCCCAAAATATTGTTTAATTATCTAAATAGACTAAACTTTGAATCAGGTAGGACATTTATTGTTTCAACTCTTTACCTACTTTGGGAAGAGATCTTATTATTTACTAGTGTAACCACATATCCTGGTGTAGCTAACTCAATAAGGAAACTAGATATATGCTTGTTATCCAAACCTCAAATCTGATTTAACATCTGTCCCATTTGAAAAATAAGTGTTCTTTGTAATTATGTCAAAATAAACTGGGAAGAATTTCTTATTCCCTTTATATTATAACTAAATAATATGTGAGCTGCAAGTGAATTAAATTCTCAATTTTAACACATTTTTGTATATTATAATCCAATTCTTTTCTCTTAGTACACTCCAGAGGTCCTATAATTAAAACTTATTTTTCAAAGACAATACGCAGAGTCCTAGTTGATAAAACATTGCTCTAGAACAGCTCGGTTCTTGTTTTGGGTAGCGATGAAATATTTGATGTTGCTTTCATCTTGACAGTTGACACACCAATGACTTCTAAATTAGTTTCTGTGACAGCCTGGGACAATCACAGTTAAGCCCTTTCGTCAGTGGAGTCGATGGGAAACAAGTGGCATTATAAGTCAGATACATTCCAAATATGGTCAGGAAATATAGTCTGAGCTATCAGACAACAGGGAATATAGAAATTGTCATTTGTTATTATTCCTATGGTGTTAATCAAAAATTAACTTTGTTATTTGGTAAAGATATTTAAAGATACGATAACCACTTTTGACTAGCATAAGGACAAAAACAGTGCATTTTTAATTATAAAAACATAAGGAACTTACATGTCTGAAAAAGTTAATGATGAATATGCAAAAGCACAAATTATTCAGGTACCAGCCAGCATTTAGGCTATAGATAGCTATTTCAAAAGAAATCTACAGATACCACTGCCCATAGAAGATGTAAGTCATGTGAAGATTGAGTATCTACTTAAAAATCAGTTAAGAAGACTATATAAGGTGCATTTGTATATCAACCTAATAAGACTTTTCATGTGGATTAAATGATTAATTTAAATACACTTTACCCATTTCATTTCAACTTTCGTTGTGCATTTGCAAAAAATGAAGCAATTACTCTTCATGTTTGTTCTATTAACATAAGAAAACCTTCCCGAATAGTAAAATGATACCAGTTTTATATCAGTGCCTTCAGCTTTTACAAATAGAAATTTAAAATATGGTTCACTTTTTCTCCATACATTTCACAGATTAAATGTAAAACATGTTAGTAGTTAATTATGTCAAAGACAAAAACCTCATATTATTGACCATAATGTTGTATATATAATTATAATTCAGTGTTTAAACATCAAAGACAGTGTTTTGTTGTTCTGTGGAAATAATGTACATCAAAATTTTGTTTGCTCATACTATCAAGGAAATAACACACCCCCTAAATTTAAAATATTTATGGAATGCCTCAGTTGTAAATACAGTTGGTTGTGGTAAACATATAACTCATAATTGCATAAAAATAGATGGAATTTTAACTTGACAAGGTTCAGTTTTTTTTTTGTGTTTGGCACAAGTTCAACTTTAGGTTAGATTTGTGTACATTAAATAAACAAGTTATTTGACTGCAAAATATTTTGCTGATGTCCCTCATTAAGGAATAATTACCCAAAATAAACAATATAGCTGAAGGAAAACACCAGGTTGATGGAAATTTTTGTACAAGGCTTCTTTTGGACTTCTTAATTTTTTAATTAAGTCTTTCAAGATAAAGGTGTAAACTTTGGAAGATACTATAAAAGAAGGGTTTCTTGGTTCTACACAGAAAGAGAACATATAGTTGGTCACAGGAAAGGCTAAGACAACCAAGTTCCTTTCTAGATCTTAGTGCACTGAAGCTATGATATTTTGAATTAAAATGGCCAAAGTTCAGGTTTGCTCATACATATACATATCACAGTCATGTACAAAAAAAAAAGTCTCTCTCTCCCAGACTTAAGTGTGTCATATAAAGGACACACTTAGAAAATCATAGTTAGAGAATCTTATCTAATTATCACAGTTTTGGAAGAATAATGTATCACACGTTTTCTGAAGCCCATGACTTACAATTATGAATGGAGAGCAACATAGAAAGATTTTATGATTCAGTTTTTGGAAAGAAGATATTTGATAACTTACAGGATATCTGGCAGTAATTTTTTTCTATGGGTGGTGTCAAGACAATTTTAATACCTTTCTGTTTTGTCATTATGGGTGTTGATGAATAGGTGTGTGGTTTTCTTTGTCAATAGACGACATGAGTAATGAGCTGATGTTGCTGTCAGCCAAGTTTTTATTATACATAATATTATTGACCTTTCAATTTGCTAACCAAGGAGAATTTTGATGCTTAAGACATATTACAGGATAAAAGACTGAAGAACTCGGAGCCTAGATATGACTATATTGAGTAGATAGGCAAACAAAGAGCATGAAAAATTTAAAATTTGAAATCTTTTCTTAAAAGGTAAAGGCACATATACCATCTATTTTCCTATAAACAATTTTTAAAGGAACTATTCTATAAGTAGCAACCTCATGTCAAATAATCATTCTCTACCACTATACAGAATAAAAATGGCACATAAATTTTTTTTATTTTATACGAAGACAATATATTTATAGATCCAATCTGGCCTTACTGAATTCTATTCTGCCTTACACACACATACACACACACTCACCATCTATACTGTTATAATTACTTTCAGTGATTAAGTTGAACAATGGCAATTTTATTGTTGATCCATGTTATGAATGGAAAGTTGAAGCAAACAATTCTTATACCATAATCCTTAAAAAATGGCATTAGGATACTCTATACTTTTCTTTTTTCTGCTGTTTAATTTCTAGATAATCATAGCTAGAAAATACCTTTATTCTCATCTTTGAGTTTCAGAAGGAAGAACAAATTAATTACATATTGTTAATCACAGTTTTTACACAGATGAATGGCTAGGAAGACATTTAACAGATTTTATATTCTTTTCTCAAGGTAGTCTCATTGCTGGTTTGTTCATAGTCTTTGAGAGAACATTTTGATTTATGGCAATCCTTAGTGATTATGACGTCACTCAACATATGGATTCAAAGTGATACATTTGTGATTCAGGATTGGCAAAATTGCTCATTAACAAATATCCCTGATTTTACTGTTTTAACAAAATGAGCTTTTTCAGACATGCTGTATTTCTAATGCTTGCTGGAAGAAGAACTTTACATATCATTGCTCAAGATCAAGGTCTATTGAAGTCTCATCTCAAGACAACTTTTACCAGAGAGAAAAGACCGTGGCAAATTGTGTATTGGTTTTTAAACCTACTGGATAGAAGCAACCCCTGTATTTTGACTTATTTCATTGCTAAGGATAAAACAGGGGCCATGCCTAACTTTACAGAAGGATTATACTGGGAAAGGCAATCCTACTCTTTGCCTGGAGAGAAAAACAGAATCTACAGGATTGAGGGTCTGGTTTTATGTACTCTAACCATATATTCACTCTCTCATTTTGTGACAGACAGTATTATGAAATGACTCCAAGATGATATCCCTTTGTGTGATCTGTACTATCTCCTTTCTTGAGTGCAGATAAAATTTGTAAACATAGTATCATACCATTGACTAGGCTACAGTTAATGGCAAAGATGTAGTAATTATATATATATATATTTAAAGTTGAAATTAGCTGATTTCAAATCAGACAAAAGGGAGATGATCATAGGTGAACACTGATTAATCTAGTGATATATTAATTAACCTATTAATCTATTAAACTATTAATCTAGTTCTTACATAGGTACTGAACCTATCCTGAAGAGAGACTCTTGTTCTAGATTTTAAGAAGTAAACTACCAAGTTACAAAATGAAAGGGTTTTGGAGCTCAATTGGCGGAACTTAAGTGCCTCTAAGAATTCAGAGGACCTCCAGCCAAGAGTCAGCCTACCCTGTTGTCTAAGAAGGTTTAGAGTGGAAAACCCTCTAGGTATGCCTATACTGGAACCACAAATCCTGTGAATAGGAAATATTTGTCACTTGAAGTCTCTGCATTTATGGTGATTTATTTATTGAAGTTTCTGCATTAATGGTGATTTATAATAAAAAATCACTAAGAAATATCTATTTCACACACTTTTGTAATTTGATGATTTGTACACTTATGAGGATATGTTTTAACAGATACCTATTAATTGCCTCTTCCTTTTTCAAATTGTGTGTCTATTATGAGCCATGTATGGTGACATTTGTAATATATGGATAAATACGTAAGGGTTTAAAGTATTTTTGCAGTAGAGATAAGAAATAACATATTATTAAAAACTGCATTTTATAAATGCAGCACCTTTCATCAAATAAAAAATTGCTCATTGTCTCACGTATTACCTGAATATGTACTGACTGTCTACAATGTACCCGGATGTTGGGGCAAATAGGTTTTATAGGAAAGGAGATCCATGAGATGATCTATGAATAGGATTTGTGTCTGGCCATGTACTCCTTTAAAAAATGAAAAAAAATGTATTTTGATATGTACATAAGTAATTTGAGCCTTTTACGACGTGATGGACAAGGAAACTCTTCTGTTATGATTGTGAAAAATGCCGGAATCTGAGAGGCAAATGGCACACAAATAATGGTTACCGACTACCAGTGAGTTTGATGTTCTTATACCCATGTCTGAGCAAAAGAAGATGAGTTGAAATCTTTTAAAATCCCTTTGCACGATCTGATCATTGACAGTCTTCAAAGGATTTTAAATAAGGGAGGATTTCATGTAATGAAGATGTTCCAGGTCTATAGGCAGCAAGGTGGTTTGAAATACCCCATGGATTTCACTCTGCAATCTCGAAGGCTTAGAGAAACACTGTAGGAACATCTGAACAGAGAAAAATCAGACAACAGCAAAAATCTTACCCTCATTTCTCTCTCTCTCTTTTTTTGGAGTCGTTTCTGACTTTATCTTAAGTTTTAAGGAATGCTGTATAAAAGTCAGTGATGGGAATAAGGACAAGAACTAACCATCCTATTTTCTTTCCCAGCTTCGGTCAATCAAGAGAAAGCATGTTGTCAACAGCCTTCACCTCTGATATCTAGTCAAGCAGGCTCAGTCTGAGATTGATTCACAATTGAACTATGTTTTCACATGATTAACCTACTCATTCACACCTGAGCCACATTATAACGCTGGAATGGGAAAGCTTTCATTTTTTGCAGTCTATGCTCTATCACTCCTGTGAATAGAGACCTCATGATGACATTGCTCCCAATCTTGTGCTATTTACTAACAGGAAATTAACTTCAGAGGTAAAAAAGGTCAATTGCTAAAGCTATTATTTAACATTCGACTTTATAAAATTAATTTTGTTAAGCATTAACTACAAATTCTACTGTTGTTATAATACCTAAAAATTTATCTCTGCCCTTCCAATTTAACAAACACAGTTTAAAATTCTCAACCGAGGAAATAATAGAAAATAAGTTTAACCTAAAATTTCTCTTGTTGCTATTTTTAGTATTTTTGTAGTGGAAGTGAAACATGGTATTCCATAAGAACAGGGGGGAAAGCCATAATGATTCTAATATTCTCAAATATTAAACACATGGAAATAGAGTGTTAATATTATAATATAAAATTCAAACTTTTTTTATTAAATTTCTCTCATCTGTTACTCAAACTTTTGAAAGCAGGAATTGAGTTACTCATTTAGAGTTTCTACACTGCGGTTGAGCTGAGGAAAAGTGACTAAATTAAAGATATTATACTTAAATTAAAATTGCACCCATATTGTAAGAGTCAGCTGAAGCATTAGCTGTACCACATAATCATTTCACTTAGTTTTATTATCGTTAAAAATGCAATAGATGCCATATAATTTCTGTGGAAAAGCACTATGAATTGAAAGTCATTTGTGGATATAATAGAATTATTCTTTTTTTAATTTTTCAAAGAAATCCTAACCTCTGGATCATAACTTGAAATATGCAGTCATGAAGTATGCCAAAACCATCGGGAGGCCCTCCCCAAATGAAAGAAAAGATAATCCCCCAAAGGAGTGCCATTTAATCCCAGTGCTGCACATTATCTGATGCCTCACAATGTTTACTTTGCTATTCGATGGTGAACCCTGGCAGACTTTGTGCCAGCACGTCTGAAAAAGTAGTCAATTCCACCCCCTTGATCAAATGAATATATTTCTTTACACTGAGTGAATCTCAATAGTTCAGAACTTTTTACTTTTCACCATTAGCTTTAATATTTAAAAAGATCAAAACTTGGAGTGTCAGAGTAAGTGGAATAGGGAGGTTGTTTGATGTTCAATGATTTCCCAATACATTGTTCAGTAAGTGGATAGTATTTTCCATTTATAAAAGTTAGAGCATGCAGACAGTGACAGGACTTTGAGGTAAAACTTTGCAAAACGCAAAGCTTAGTGATGAGAAAATGGTACTAAAATGCTTTGGTGAATTTGATTTAACATAAATTTTTACAGGAACACTGTCATACATTGGAGAACAGTTTGGTCAGCAATTAATATGAACCCAATTTGTAACTCCTAGGTTGTAAGGAGGGTATACCTGAGTTTTATTACTTATTATTTTTTTGCTCAAGTTTGTATGGACCTTACATACATTATTTGTTTCTGTAATGATTCCTCCTGCTAAGTCTTTCTTTCTTTTTTTTTTTTCTGCACAGATTAGAAAACTGAGAGTGAGAAAGATGAGGCATGGTTGTATTCATTCTTCAGTCATTATTAATTTATTCATTTATGTGAATGAATTATTTATTCATGGATTTTAATGCTTTGATTACCTAACTATCTGTAGGACACTATTCCTACACCAAATTATACTAATAGACTTCTAAATTCTGAACAGCAAATCTAGGATTATGAACAGAAACCAGTCTCAGGCCTATGATTCCAAAACATCCTAACTATGAAGACGATAATTTGTCTTTCAATTTAGTCAGTATGCTTAAATTGGAGGAATCTTTGGAACCTAAGAAAAAGCTTAGTACACCTCACATCACTTTCAGCAACCAATCAGAAGCTTCTATATACTGCATAATGGAGTACTCTTTCTCCTGTACTATTTGATTTTTCTGTTATGGATTCTAGTCTTCAGGGATTAAACTGAGCTAATGAAGAGCTGCTTCAATAAAAGTCAAATGTAGAGGATTAATTGCTATCATTTGACATGTTTTTACCCCTAAACCATCACTGGGGTCAGTGTGAATAATTCACCAAAGGGTGGGGTTTTTCTCAAAAGACAGCAAATCTTAGGAATCCATGTTTCTGGCACCATTAAATGGAGTGCTCCAATGTGGAATTAGAAGCCTACTGGGAAATTCACTAAGGATTTTAAATTAAAATCAAATAAATCTTGTATTAGAAAAGACAATTTCTTTGTCTATGATAGCTAAATTAACTCTTATTTCCCATGTTGAGGAGTTCTGACAAACAACTGCAATGTTGTTGTAACGTCTTTGACAGATAAACAATACTGTGCAATGAAGCAAGTCATATTTTTTAAGTATCACAATAACTAATGTTTTAATATAGTACAAATTTTAATGCATCATAAAAAATGATGTGGTAATATATTTTACTAAAGGGTTTAGCTGTGGGAGTAAAACTCAATTAAGGCCAGACTCATTAACACTTAATTTCATTTGGGCCTTTATTGCTTGTAATTGTACAGTTTCTTAACTTTATTCCTTATGCTAACTCATTATTTTAGTGAGTCTTACTTCTATCATAGACGATAACACTTCCCTATAAAACTACCAAGGATCAATTTTTTTGATTTATGGAGAAATATATATTTCTTTTAGGGCTGACATTCCATTGATTTAGGATGTATTGGTAGGGAATCAGATCCTTGGAATTATGAAGATTATTCCAAGTGATTTAATGCAATGGAAGGAAAGGCAATTTTTATGGGTATCAGTAGATTCACATACAGTTGTAATTTGGGGTAATATCAGTATCAATGGATTTAACCATAATCTCGGATTTTTCAGACATGAGTACATCTTGTAAGTAAAGAAATTATCCTGATAATTCACTTCTTACTGTTCAACCATGAGCCTCTATGGCCTGCAACTCTGGTATTGCCCCCTCCCCATGAGGGCTTAGTGGGTAAGCCTATATGAAAGTGAACACTACTAGGTCTAGGGAGGATAGGATAAAAGGATACTATTACCCTGGAGGAAGGGGAGGAGTGTGGGAAGAGAAATGAACACCAGAGGAATGAACACCAGAGAAAGCATGGTCTGTGTGTGTTGGGGGGGGGGGGGAGGAGGCTTGCTTGCCTACTTGACTCTCATCTCAGCCATCCCCTGCCCAGCCTTGCCTGTTTACCATGCAACTGATCCATCCTCCCTGCTTGGTGTGACCGTGTACCTGGTTCCCTAAGAGAACATTAAAGCCTGTAAAATACACCAAGGGCCCCTACCTTCTTTCACTGCTATAACCAATAATGACCCCACCCAGATATTTGCGAAACAGTAGTCTTATAACCCTTTGGAGTTACTAATTTCTCAGCTGGAAATAGGGAAGTTGTTGGAAAACTACATTATAAAAATACCTGTATTGTTTTTCTCAGAAGGTATGAATTACTGTAATATTTAGCTAGAAAAAAGTATTCTAATAATCCAGAGAAAAGCTAAGACTATGTCATAATTAAGTGATTTTATAATTATAATCTAAGAACTGGGATTTTTTCTGGTTGAAGATCCATTGTTCTATTGTATCCAAAAAAAAAAAAAATGGTTAACCTTAATCAGTAAACTTGTATTCACTCTATTCCAAATTGAACATCTGAATTTTCCTTTCCCATCTGTGCCATTATATTTTTTCTTAAATTGGGAAAGTTTAAATAAAGTGAAATTTCAAAAACATGATTGCAATGTATTATGTTATCATGGCTCCTTTTATTTGAATTTTTTTCTCAGAGAAACACACACATGTTTATTATACACAATATAGGTGATAGAAATGGTAAGTGCTTTTCAGGATTTAGTACACATCTGAGTCTATGACTGTGCTGCCTCCTCCAGATTTTATAAACTCTATATGAAGAATTGTTACCTTAATGTATAGATAGCATTAAATGAAGTAAATGTTTGATTCTTTGTCTTTATAATACTGAAGTGTTTTTCTTCACTGTTGAGCTATGCTGTACATGATCCAGGTTCTCATACCTTATTTGGATCAAACAAATGCCTAGATACATGATGATATCCAGTAGAGTCATCCTGGGTAATATCACCCAGGATGTAAACTTGTTGCTGACAGATAATGTCAGCAACAATAATAAATAATAAAGTAATAATAAAGGAATAATAAGGTAAGGTTTATTCACATAAAAATAACCTTAAAACATAGTAAAATGAACTTAAACAAGTATCTTGAAACATTATTTTATTTAATCAATCATTATACGTGAGCACAGGCTTATTTCTTCAAATAACTTACTATTTTCTATCATTCCTAAATTGTTTTATTAAAAAGAATGAAAAGTATTTTAATCTTTAGAAATTATTGCTCCCTAAGAAAAATAAAATGCCAATGAATAAAAATAATAATTACAAATGTAATATGAATTATAATTCTAAACTCTAATGATTGTACATAAAGGTTTGTTAACTATAGAGCTTCCCCCATGCTTAGTGAAGTTGATTAGAATAACTTGTAGACATAAGACTGCTTACACAATCAAATGCAAGTATTGTGGTATTTTAATTGTCACACCTGCAAACATTTGAAGAAAAACACCCCAGTGATTTTTTTCTAAGTATCACAGATTAAACATAAAACTTGTGTTCAGTCAGATTTTTAGACGTCTTCTAAACTTTATTCTTTTATGAGACATGAAAACATGTATCCCCTAATAATTCTAAGTAAAATATTTTCCTATTGAATCTTTTTCTCTGTCTACCTTACTTCCATTTGCCACATTCAGCTTATCTTTAGGTAACTTTGCTTTTCCAAAAAGTCACTAGTACTATACCATTTCCAACAGAAGAAATATAATGCGTTTGGCATAATGTAACCATCCAGAAGCAATTCTACTCATTGTGCTACAAATCTAATAGTAGACCCCTTCAGAGCAGAGAGGGGTTCATATGGAAACAGCCTTGGCATCCCCAGGAACTTGACAAACATTCTGAAAATCAACACGCTTAAAATTTCATTTTTACATTTCTCCAGGTAAAACAAACTAGAAGTACTGATAGAAAGCAGATCTCAAGGTGTTGTAGAGGATGTTCTGTCTACCTTGGGAGCAGATTTAGCAATCACTTTGTCTTAAGGACAATGATTTAATTTAAACTAACTGGAGAGTTATTGGAAAGATGCAGAATTGTCATAAATCCCAAAACCAAAGATATAGCTGGGGTTCACCACAAACTCAAACTACCTCATTTCCTTAATGAGCCTGAGAAGCTAAGGTTGATTAGTTTCAAGTCTCAACAGCCCTTTGCATCATGTTTTTTCTTACTCTTTCAGCAGCCAGATTTTCTTTTCTGTTCTTTTGAGACTAGGTCACGTCATTTTGCCCATGGAACAACAGGCTCATGTTGCCCGGGGTACCACAGACTCAAGCAAACTCCAGGCTCAGCTTCCCAGGTAGTTGGGATTACAGGCGTGTGCCACCACGCCCAGCTATTTTTTGGGACTAGGTCTCGCTATGTTGCCCAACCAGGACTCGCGATCCCTATCCCCAGCCAGTCCATAGGCTGAAGCTTACAGACACATGCCACTGTGCCTGGCTTTGCAGCCAGATTTTCTTCATTAGTTTGCAAAATAATCTTTCTACTCATGAATATATACTACCCCCCCCCAGACTGTAATCCTCAAAGTTCCTACTGAAACTCCAGATCTAATAAATCTTAATTCTAAGGAGAAAGAACCTGGTGGATCCACTTGTAGTCTAGTATCATCATGTATAATCAATCAGTTCTGGCTGGCCAGAGGTACGGTCATTGCAGATTAAGAACAAAGGCAAAACCCAGAGTGCTGTAAAGCAATGTAAGCAATGAATAGCTCTCAAAGAAGGTGGTATGAATTGGAACTGGGCCACTCCTGTAGTACTCATTCCTAATCCAATGGAGCATTTCTTTTTAATTCCACATATAAGTGATTCAATATTTGTCATTCTCTGCCTGAATTAGTTTACCTAGCATAATTTCCTTCAGATTCATCTATTTTACTGTAGATGACAAGACTGCCTTCTTTTTAAGCTTACATAGTATCCAATTACACACACACATAAATATATCCATATATACATGTATAGTTATACTATTTTTTATCCATTTGTCTGTTGATAGACATGTAGGTTGTCTCCATACTTGACTATTATGAATAATGCTGGTCTGAATATGAGCATTCACATATCTCTTTGAAATGATGGATTTATTTTTCCTTTGGATAAATAGCTTTCTCAAGAAATGTCAACTTCCTCCATATTGTTTTGTATACTATTTGCACCAATTTACAATCCCACCAATAGAAGAAATTAATTCCCTTTTCTCCATAACTTATCATTTGTTATCTCTTGTCTCTGATGATAGCCATCAAAACAAGAGTGAAGTGACATCTGTCTGTGATTTTGATTGCATTTCCTCAGTGACTTGTATCATGGAACTCCTTTTCCTTGATAATTTGCATGCTTCTTTTGGGAAAATTGATATTCAAATAATTTGTCAAGTTGTTTTTATTATTATTGACTTGTAGGAGTTTCATATTTTGGAAATTAAATTAAACTTAAACATATAGGGTTTGAAAAGTTTTTCTAATATGCTGTATGTTATCTTTTGCTTCTCTTGATTGCTGCCTTTGCTGTGCAAATGCATTTTAGTTTAATAAGGTCTAACTTGTCTATTTTGCTCTTGTTGCCTATACTATACTATTGATATCATATTAAAGAAATATTTGTCAAAAGCAAATGAAAAATTTATTGACCTTAGGTTTCCCAGGAGATTTACAGATTCAGGTCTTATGTTTAGGTGTGTAATCCATTTTTAAGTTGATATTAGTGTACAGAAGATAGGTATATAATTTTATTCTTTTGCATATGAATATTCAGCTGTTTCAGTATCATTCATTAGAGACTTTTTTCTCTTTTGTGTTCTTGTTACCTTTGTCTAATTTTAGTTGAATATGTACACATAGATTTAATTCTAGTGTCCTATATTGTTCTACTGGTCTATATGCTTGTTTTTAGTTAGTAACATATTGTTTTAAATACTGTAAATTTATAATATTTTTAAATTAGGAAATATGATGTTTACTTCTTTTCAATACTGCCCTTGGCTTTTCTGTATCTGTTTTGGTTAGATGTGAATTTTAGGAATTTTTCCTATTTCTATAAAGCATGTCATTACTTGCAGATTACTCCAGGTAGCATATACATTTTAATAATTAAGTCTTTTAATCCATGAACATGGAATATCTTGTGATTAATTTTTCATACTGAAACTTCTACTGAAACACTGCTGCTTAAAATCATATCAAGTTTCATATTGCTAATGTACTAGGGATACTTGAGGTCAATATTGAAAGCATTATACAATATTACATTTTGTATTATTTTAAAAGCAGTAAAATCTGATCAAAATCTGAATTCTTCATTTGAGAGTTCAGTATTTGTCAATCTTAATATTTTTAATGTTTACTTTCTCCTATTGTGAGTAACAGCTGAAATTTAGGTTAACTTGGGCAGTATAATATTAACCTTTCAGGGTAGAATCCTGCTTCTTTGCCATCTAGTTATCTATGTAATCTTTAGTAAATAATAGCATATTTACCCTTAATTCTCTTAGTTAAAATGCTAATACTGTACAGTTGTGAGGATTAAATATATAAATGCATGTGTAAGGTATAACAAATATCAATATATGCTAAACATTTTGGTCAGACCAACCAGTTTTCAGCTTAAATAACCATTTATAATTTGTCAGCTTGAGTTTCTGTAACACTGAACTTCACTACCAACGTTGGTGCATGGATATCATGGGAAACCCCAGTCCTAGGATATACTTTATCTTTGTTGATGCACCCGTAAGGCAGGAAGCTCTTTGGACTGTTGCTTTCATGTGACAAAAAAATACCTGGGGATTCTAGAACTCCTCAACTTCTGTTTCATTTCTACCTTTGGAAAATGTATCTGTTATCTCATCTTGCCCCTTCAGGCACTCTTTTCTTCTCCTACTCAGATATACAGCAACATCTCCTCCAAATCTCTAGTTTTCAAGGTGTCTGACTCTCTCTAATTACTCCTGCAAAATATCCTGAGGCATGGATTTTCAAATGGTCTGCTTAGAATATTCTGCTTTGAAGAGGGATGAAGGTAAAGTACAGAAGAAAACAAAAATCGATATCTCAAAAGTAATGCTGCCATTTGGACATGCTCATTTTATATTTCTATCTATTGCTTGGTGTGATTTTAGCAATTGGCAGCTGAGTTTTATTCAAACTGTAATATTACACTTTAATCCCCTCACACTATTCTATGATAATTTCCTGCTTCCAATTATATTTAAAAATAAAGTAAGTCTACTAGAGGAGTTTCTTTAAGATCATAATGAATTAACAGAGAAAATGATACTGTGAAGACAGTAGTATAGAGAAGATAGCTCTAAGAGTTGCAGAGTCAGACAGAGGATTGAAAACAGGTTCTAACACTAGCCACTACTAAATGTTGACTTTTGAAAAAATCTTCTCTTCACTTTTAAAGATGGATCTAGCAACTCTATAAACAGACTTCAGATTAGTGGTTGCAGGAAATTATTGGTGGCAGAAGCAAGTGACTAGAAAGACATCTGAGGGTTATAAAAACATTCTATATCCTAATCATGATGATTTGACAAAACCCCATGAAACTGAATGCTTAAAGATGCTCATGAGTGAAAATAATACCAACATGATACTCACAATAGATTGATAATGTTTTGGAGATGAATCTAACAACTAGTGAACACCCAATACATAATAGTTCTTTGTGCTATTGATTTTTAGTATTCTGCTAATAAATACTATTTACTTTAGAGAATAGATATAGGTAAAGGCTTACTCCTGCATGCAAAGATACATAACTATGGTGACTTAGGAGGGAATAACAATATTTCCCAAAACCTCTCAAATCTATGAATATTGAGTAAGGTGTTGAAAATGTTTCAAAGCCTATAGAAATTATGGAAAAAAGGAACAAAGGAAAAAATAGAAAATTAGATCATTAAGTGCTTTCTCTTTTTTAGTTATGGAAATGATTTGTGATTTTTCGGTCCCTGGGTTTCTGGGAATGAACCTCTCTGAGTGAGCGAGTTAAGCTGCCTTCTATCTTTAAACCAGAAATCCAGGCTCCCTTTTAAAGTGATTATAAAAGAGAAAAAAGGAATGAGATACTAATATTATACTAAGCTACTTACTCAGAACTTAGCTGAATTGAAATTGTAGTGCTATGGAAAAAATAGCCAATGCTTGTGACATTCTAGATTTTTTTGATAACTTTCTATAAAATTAGTGATTTTACATATATTTTAATAGAAACATTTGGAAGTTTTTAACCCCTTCGGTGAGAATTCACATCATTTTTTAAGATAGCTTAACACCTCTTATGGTGAGCAGCCCATTATATAGTTGGTTTATAAATAGGCAAACAAACAATCTTGACACTCAAAACTCCTCCAAACACTGGGCATTTGTGTTTTTTTTTTTTTTTTTTATCATTATTTGGAAACTGGAGGTTTTGTGGGCTACTTTTACTAAGAGCCTTGATACTTAAACTGGGGTGTATTTTATTACAAGCTTTGAATTTCAGTTCTGTTAACTTACTTGCTCCGTGACCTTGGACAATTAGTTAACAATTCTGAGCTTCAACTTTCTTTTCTGTATTTTTTGGCAGACTATGTATGGCACACTTCAATATATTCCGTGGTTGGGGGGGTCTAGACTGTATCAAAATATTATCTCAATGGATAGGCATGAGGAAATTATGTTGGAATTATCCCATTTTCAGACAAGGAAACTGGAACACAGCATTGAAACTTGTCTCTGTTCATTAAAGACAGTGACAGGATTCATGCAATATCTACCTGCTTGCATCATCAGGTATCAAGTGTGTCAGTGAAAGATGTGATGTAAATATGTTCAGCCTATTTATTTCTCTTAGATGAACATGATATTGGAGGAAAACTGAAATCTTATTCTCTATGTCATTCATTCATGGGATCCAATAGAACATAATAAGATGTTGCCTAATCAGGTAACACTTACACTCAATGACTCCTAGCCCACAATATTATGTTTATTTTTAATCAAAATACACCACTTAAAAGACAGAGTTAAGTGTCTTATGCTATGTCTGCATAATGTTAGCAATTTCTACCTCTAACTTGACTTTCTCTATTATAACGGATTTAAACACAGCTAAAGGGATAGAGACTCTCCGAGGCTTGTTATTTTCCTTTCTCTGGTACCCTCCAGGGTGCCCTCATTTTTGCATGCATTTGCTACCTTTTTCAACAGCACAAGATAACATGTACAAACATTGCTTCTAGAAAGGTTTCATGTTTATCACATGAAATGCTTTCATCGTCCCTTGAATTCTCTCAGTCATTTCCGCCTTTACCTTAAATCTATAATCCTTTGCTACCTGTCACCTCTATTGATATAGTAGTTGGTAGATAATTTCCTCAAAAACAAAACACTAGAGCCTAGTGTTTTATTTCCTTTACTTGTTAAAAGAAACAAAAGCCACCCATACCTGGTACAAAATCTTGCAACTCAAATAATGTATTCTGAATTGTGGTCAAATTTAGATTTTTATTTTAAAGTGTGGTTCTTAGTTTTTAACTTTATTTTTTAAAAAAACCTATCCCTGCTATATTTCTATATAATATCTATGTATAATATCTATGTACATACTACATTATATCTATGTGCATAATATCTGCATATTGTCATGAGATTTTTTTGTTATGAAATATTTTTAAAAATAAAATGACATAACTTCTCCATCCTTCCTACTTAATTCACTTTCCTAATTTAACAATTATATTCTTTCAAGTTTTATTATTTTAATATAGTAAAATAATTTAATCATATTAAATACAGTCAAATATGCTTATACCACTTTATACTGATTGATAAGATTGAGAAAAATGTGTTAACTTCATACTTAAAAAGATACTATTCATAACAAATTACATTAATATTTGTTCTCATCTCAGGTTGTAACTTGTTTGGTGTCTATTCAAATTGTTATTAATGCTGGCTTCCAGCTAAATATATTTCATATTGAAAGAAGGGTTTGTGATATGACTTTTCCCTGCCATATTGGTCTAGTTGCATACAGTTCAAGTCCTCTCTGAAAATTGCCACTCTTTAGAAACTTTTTGTTCTGCTCTATAGACCTGTAGCTGGATGGCTAAAGAACCAAATTTGTAAACATGCTTTCCCTTGGGAAAACAAGCCTTCCCAGAGCGTCAATAATACAGTAAACATTTTCATAATTTTATAATTATAATTTTAACATTAAAATTATCAATGAAATTATTGTGACTACAGAATAATAAGGCAAAAACCCTTTATGTGAGACTTCAAAATGTAGTGGTAATTTGTGGGTACAAATATGACAATATTTTCTGTATATTCATTTGACCAAACACTTCAAGTCTCCATGCTTTTGTGTTTCTTATATGGAGGCATTTTTACCAAAGCAACTAAAATGATGGCATTTGAAATATATTATTGTTCTTAAAATCTAGCCCTAGAACATATTGGGTTAAGATAAGTTTCTAATTTTGGCATTCTCACATAGTAAATACTTAGTAAGTCTCATCTGTAATCTTTATCATTACAGATGGATACTTGTGCTGCAATAAAAATGTGATATCTGTAACAACATACATAATTTCAAACTATTTTCCATGGTAACCAAGTACAATTTAATACTTTTCCTTACCAATAGAAAGATAATACTTCTTTCAAGTTATAAATAATAGAAAAAAATCGTGTACTTCACATAATGGGTATCTGGAGCTGATAATTTGAATAATGATTCCAATTCTTGCATCACAGGTAAAGTTTGTTCTGAGTAACAAATTCAATCTTTTTATTAAGATTTTGCTTTCAAATATTATTGTTCTGCCATGTATGTATTTTAGAATTTTTGAAAAATTGTCTGCCAGAAAATTTAGTTGGTATAGATCAGAAAAGATAAGAAAAGTGTCAGTGGAAGTTCACGAAGGTGTTCTTTATTTTGAAAGTATATACAGAAGGTCTTCATTATCAGTGCTTTCACGTAAGAGTAGACGGGAGAAAACTGCTACTTTCACAAGAGTTTTCGCATCTCTAGCTGTGTAAACAGAAAGATAACTTTGCACATACCATGCAGCTTGGTGAGGTGCATTCTAGAACACCAGAGATGACCACGACTTCCTAAATCTACCTTGTGTGTAAAACAGAGATTAAATTTATTTCTCTATACTGTATACAGCTAGTTTTGATTTCCTATATAATGTGCAAATTAACAGGGATTCTCTTTTTTAACAAATGCTACATATTTAATAATACATATAATTTAGTGATTTTTTTCCTGTGCTAGACAAGGTGATAGGTAGGCAAAGATAAGTTGCTCTGCTTAAAAGCAAAAGAAAAAGCAAAATTGATATATTTCTTAGTCGGATTTGGGTAACTATCCGATATTACTTTATCAACATTGTATTCATTAAGCCACACAGAGTTTGATACTAGAAGCATAATTTATAGTTTAGAAAAACTGAAATGTCTTCATAATCTATATGAATTTCTTCTTAAAAATAAAAAAACACTGTATTTAAAAAAAGAATTGAAATTCTCTATCTCTGTCTACTATGAAGGTTCTGAATGTATTATTAAAAGCTAGATGTTGGGAAATAGCCTAATATTGGTTATTGCCAAGAGCTAAAAATTAATGTTATAGAATGATAGTTTTTTTTTTTTGTTTGTTTGTTTAAGTGAGGAAAAGTAGGCCAGTGAGAAGATGTGGCAAATATGAACAAGAAAAATAAAACTTAAATATTTGACATATTTGGGACAAGGTATTCTTGATGGATCATTGTCTTGGCTTGTTTGCTGACCCACATAGTACCTAATATCAATCAGAGAGAAAGTCTTCTGACTACACCCCCATTCATAAGCACATTTCCCCTGTGCTTTGTCGCAGGAAAGGGAAGCTTTGATTTATTCCCCCTCCATTATTGGTTATTCTATCATTCCTTTCCCTACTGAAAACTCTTATCTGGTGTTCCTGCAAATACAAATCTGAAACTATAAATAGGGACTTAAATGTACTGGTCTGGTGATGGGTATATATTTGTTATAGATGGAATCTGCAAGCAGCGTTTTCACAATTAAAATATTATAAACAGATCTCTTTAAAGGAATTGTTATACAAGATAGAGATATAGTCACCGTATACCTAAAGCTAATTTATTGTCTGACATGATGACATTTCTGATCCAGCAGAATATCTCCATGTAGTTGAACATGTAGTTTTGTCCATATTATCAAAAAACTGTTCCTCTTAATTATTGTGATCTCATATTAATATAACCTATATTATAGTGTTAAGACTAAACTGTGAGTTTTAAGGCTGCATGATATAAAAAAGTTCACTAAAATTATGAAATGTTATTTATCATTAGGACTTTTGCCTAAATGAAAGCAAAAGTGCATATATTCATATTGATAAGCATCCAGTTAATAGTTCTATTTTAAAATTTCATCTAGATATTTTACATAATTAATCAAAACTATATCTTACAAAATTCTATACTTTTTTCAGCAAGACATTGGATGAAAAAAATTTTTAGAACTACTTTCATTAAATTCCTACTTATATTTTAAATCACTTTTAATATTACTTCACCTGCTAGAAATGAAGAATAAGTATTTTACCTTTAACTATGTAATTTCCTGTAGATAAGCTTTTATATGGCGATATTACTAGCAAAGATAGGATGGTCTTCAGTTCCTTGTTACGTAGTCTTCTTTTAATTTCAATGTGAAAGGCCAAAATTGCATGTATAATATATGACCAAAAAAATATGCAAGGACTTTATTTGTGATTCCATTTCCTAAATTGCATTACATGCAACATAAAACCTTTTCACAAAACATCAAAAGAGTTTTATTTTGACAATTACAATTATAATGAATAAAGCACTCCCAGAATGAAAACTGATCACATTTCCAACAAGCAGTCTATGTTAATTTTATCTACCTGAAACATTTGCATCTCTAGATTAAGTAGTTTTGCTAATCGGTTTATATCTCCAAGTAGGCTGTAGTTCCTTAAATATTTATACAGTCTTAATGTACATCATGCTGGTTTTATTAATTTTAACCCCAAAGCCTCTTCTACCAATTACTACTTAATGACTATATTGCTTTTCCTCTTGATCGCCTTTGTTCTTGGCTAGGATATTAAAAAAAAGGAAGAAGTGAGATAGTGGCAGGGAGGTGTAAGCTTGAAATGAAACGACCAAACAAAATGCTCCTATGATTGATTTCACCATGCAGGACCTCTTCTAATTCACCTGTCTGTTGTAGGCAACTTTTCCTTTTCTGGTTTTGTTTTGTTTCTTAATTCAAAGTCCTAAGATTTCTTTTTATCCTAAGAAAGCAAAATTAAAAAAAAAATCTCTTTGTATGACACAGTTGATTTTAGGCATCATATAGTTTGATAAAAGCACATCAAAGCCCTTGAATCATCCTGTATCTTTTAGTGGATCAGCAAAAGAAAGCATGCCTTTCAGGGGCTTAGTGAGATCATTCAGTCAAATAAGTTTAACATATCTTAGTTTAACATAACTTACTTAATATTTTATTTTACAAAATATGTCTAAAAGAGACCTTTTTTAAGTACTAAGTTAATTTGTCTTCACATCTAAAATCTGTCTAGAATATGGACTACTTTAGAATGTGAATTAAATGTGAAATATAACTTCTTGTACAAAAACATATGTGAGTGACTAGAAGTAGAGTTCATTAAAGAAATTTATATGGAAGTGTCTTTTAATACATGTAATGTTTTTCTGCCTAAATATCTGTGTGCCAATATATTCAGAGAAAGATTTTCACTACAATATAAATTCATTTGTATATCTATTAATAAAAATAACATTCTTTAGTGCTGTATTTTTAGAAACTGAGAAAAACTCAGTTCTGATTTTAAAGGATGTCTTAATATTGCATATAAATATTATATATTTATATTATTTGAGTGATATTGATAGATCTATGAACATATTTATTTTTTCTATCTTTCTATATCTATCTCTTAGTACTTTATGCATTGCAACATATGATATATTCACACACATATACATATATATATGGTAATGAGGAAATATCCATAGACAGGATGATTTACAAACATATATCTTGTACTATTTAAAAAAAAAACCTTGATATATTACTCATCTTAGTTATCAAAGTTGTAAGATAACTTAGTTGCTTTTTAAAGGATTTTTACTCATTGTCCTATTTTCTCAGTTCCTTATAATTATTCTAGACTCATTCATTCACTCATTCATTCATTCATTCATTCATTCGATGATGGGTCTATTTAACAGTTACAGAACTCAAACTTTGGTAAAGAAAATTAATTTTTAAAATTATAAAGAAATCTGCAGTAGGTTTTACTTTCAGGCTGAAAATTTCTAGAATATTTTAAATGTTTACATTTAAAAAATTTTTAAAAACATTGCGAATCACCATTAATATGCAGTTATGTTTCCAGTATAAAAAATCATTTTAAATAACATTTAAAACAAACCTATGTAAATACTCACATCAGTGCCTGACCCACAATGAATATGAAAAACATTTGCTGCATGTATTGATAAAGCAACAAAAAAATTCATAATTAAAATTTTTGATTTATCTTGGTTAAAAAATCAAGGTTACAAATCTTGTACTGTTAACTTGTAAAAACACGATGTTAATATTTTTTCTAGACATTTTGTAAGAATATACACTTTACATTTTTCTCATGGTTAGGCTTTATACCTCCAAGGAAAACATTTATCTAACATGAGTCTATTAGGTTATCTAGTGTGATAAGATTCTTGACCCTTCCCAATTTTTCTCAAATGACTTTTCTAATACTTTATCCCACTATCCTGGACATGAACTCTAGCACTTTTTATAGAGAAAAATCTACTCCTTCCTCAAACATCTAATCAGCTTGAAACTTTGCATCATCTTTGCTCTTGAAGCCATTACACTTTGTCTTGTAACACAAATCATTCTTGATCTTAAAACCCTAGATCAAATTGGTCCACTCCCAGGAAACTTCGCAGCCACTCTGGTCTCTTCATTTCCTCTAAATTCCCGCATAATGTTATGACTCAACCATCTCTTTGTTTGGAGCGGTGATGCCTATTTCTCTCATCTCTGTAAATGGAGACACAAATCCTGGATTCTTTTAGAAAAAACAGCGAAGTGTTTTTACTTAGATGCTCAATACATTTAAGCGAGTAAAATGTGAGATCTACTCTGCTGAATAATTAGCATGTAATTGGTCACATCTCTACTCACTGAAGCAGAGTGAGCGACTATCATGTAGAAATTGCGTACCCACTAGGCACATTTGATCTTGTCTGTTGAAATGGAGCAATCTTTCCCACTGTGTCAGTACTTTTCAGTCTCACTTTCCTGCCAAAGCAAAAGATTCTTGAATTGATTTTTGGTGTCTTCAGAACTGCAGGTAGCTGAACTCTACCTGGTATCCATTAATGCAACATGTGTGAATATAGGCATCATACCAGCATCATGCCACATACTACTACATTACTGTAAGCTAAAACAAAACAAAAACAAAAACCCTTCTGCTAAAATACCAAATGCAATTTGCTTCTTCCTTTCAGCTTTTATATTTCGTTTTGAAAGATGTGAATCACTCATACAACAAATACAATACTAGTCTGCGTTTTTGGAGTAAAAATCAAGATTACATGATAAAAATTTTAAAGGACATCTTCTTTTGAAAACGGGCAGTCTTAATTTTTTCACGAGCATTTCAAGAGATCAATCATCTATTTTTATATTCTGGAATTCAGCTCTACACAGAGGGCTTCAGTGCTTGAACTTTCCTTCTCTTTATACATAGACATTTCAATAAAATATTCATAAGAAATTGTTGACTATAGAACTATGGCAATTCTCTTGAGTGATCCTGGGAGTTTTTCAGTCAATGAGCTCCACGCAGTTCTGGCAGCATGAGCTACGCTCCATAAATCAGACTAAAACCATTTTATGCTGCTTTTAAAATTACTGCTATCAACAAAACCCATGAGCCTGAATTACTTAATCTATGCAGATGTTGTTAACTGCATTAATTATTTAATTCTGACAATAAAACAGCAGTTCCATTTGCTTTAATACAGACTAGTCACATTGCTAATTTTTGGAAGGACATTTAATGATACGACCACTAGGTGGGAGTAGACTTCTTTTCAAACCACACAGCGCAGTTGAACACGGTCCTTGCTAAACTTAGATGTAAGGTAAATCTAGGTTACTGTATTGCATTTCCAACCAAACTCATGAAACACCTTTGTTAACTAGTTCAGGTTACATTAAAATTGAATTACTTTCCTGGAGAACTGAATTGATTTGAATGACCTTTCTTCTTCATTGCCAGCATACTCATCTTTATAAACGATACAGAAACTTTTTTCTATCCTTTTAATGACATGAAATTCATTCTAGATACCAGTTTGATAGTCACTAGTTTGGTGAATTAAATGGCTCCATGTGAAATGCAGTTTTATTTTTTTAATAATTATATTAAGCAGAAATTAAAAGGAATTGCATCAATGACTGTCCTCTTTAGATTGCTAGTTAATTGATTACTTCATGCTTATTTGTTGAATATTAAGCTTCCCAATCAAACATGTGCATAAAGCAAAATGTTCTTTTTTTCTTCACTGGCACATAGTGAGCCGTGGCAGGTCAATGAAATTATAATTGGGTCTAATTAGCACTCTTCAAGCTGTTAATTTTTTTTTTTTAACCCGCATCTAAATCACACAGGGGGAAAGGTAAAAACTGTCTTAGGAAATTGCAACAATGCCCAAATACATGACTTTTAAAATTTGAGTGGACATCTCTAACACTTAGATTCTATATTTTCATCCTTCCTATTTTTTTTTTTTTTATGTCTTTTGGGTGATTTCTGCCATATGAAAAGTTCATTTTCAATTGCAATTTTTTTCTCAAAGAAAAGCCCGTCATTTGTAACAGTCATGCTCCTTTTGTTATTGTTGTTATCGTTTATAGCTACACAGGGAACAAGGTCATTAACTTGAAGCAAATGTCACATTTTCTGCATGAGCTTTAAGCTGTCTTATTTTGCTTTGTTTCAAGAAATGCTGAAAGTGAAAAAGATTATCATTAAATGATTTCTTTCTGTCTTTTGTTAAAATTGAAAAAAAATTAATTTTTCTTTTGAAGTTGCAATTATGTAACTTTTCAAGTTTGACATTTTAAATGAACAATTTAAATTATTGAATTATTTGAATATAAGTAAGAATTGGATGTTTACATTTTAAAATCAAATTGAAATATTTTTAGTGAAAGATATCTTGTTAAAGGTCTGTAAAATTGGAAAGAACGGATCATATTCTGGATTACTATTTATTTAATCATATGTGAGATCTTACAGGTTATTAAAATCTTTATCTGTTTATGGTAGCATGAAGTTGGCACATATATAAAATATTCTGTATTTTCCAATTAGCTGGTTGCTGATTTATTTCTTAGTTTCAAATACCAAATGAGGCATAAACTTTATTTTAACATAACTGAGAATTCCTTATATATATATATATTAATTCCTATAAAGGCTTTCAAATTCATATAAAATTGAGGTCTTAATAGAAATATTCTATAAATACTCTACCTGTAAGTTCTAATTTGTAGCATCATCCTCAGTCATAAACACAGCAAAAAAAAATCAAACAGACCCTACTGGGAACAATTGAATGAGACCACACAGAATTTGGCTCTTGTTCTTAATGTTTTCAAATGTGTCCAGTTTTGAAAAATGTACTAGATACAGTCACCTTCAGTTTAAAGATGCAAACGACAAATGCAGTGAAATAATGTGTGTGTGCAAAATAGAAGTAAAACTGAAACTAGGTATGAGAGCTTGTGTAATTTATGCTTCTAATTTGCTTACATTTTGTTTTCTTGAATTAAAGTTAAATGTGTTAATGCCTGGGCACAGATTAAATACTTAAGCCACAGGCTGGAGACCAGACTCCACCCTTGACCTGCTGTGAAACCATCTGCAAACTCCTTAATCTTCTGAGTACCTCAGTTTATCTATCAATATGATGCAAGCACCACCTGCCCTTTCTGCCACCTTTTATTTATTTATTTAGTCAATCACAGAAATATTGAGAATGAATAAAGCCAGTTTCACAAAAACACATTCAGCCCTGGGGATTTGGGAGGGAGGGTAATGCTCTGAGGAATAATTAAATGATGATATCAAAGAAAATGACTGCACAAAGAAATCAGAAATATTTGCAAAAGGTTAGCAGGACCAGCAGTGTATACGCAAAGAAAGAAATATTTTAAGGTATCTGGTTTGTCTGCTATCAGACCCAAAAACTTAGAGAATCCTCTCAGTATTGAATGCTCAATGCTCAATGTCAATGCTGTCCGAGGACTAGAAAATATCAGCAACTACTAGCTTAATTATTATAGATATCATTGGCCAAACTTAAAATGAATCTGTTTACTTCTGTTTAATTATTAGCAAAATTGTATGTCATGAAAAGACAGAATAAACTTGTCTTTTGTTTTTGCTATTTATGGTAGCTGTGGCCAATGTTATATTCTATTTTGCCTTTTGTATTTAATGACAATATAACAAAAAAAATTTAGTAATTTGCATATAGCTAAAAGCCCAACTACAAAGATTCCTGCTGTTCATTTCATAAATTAGAACATTAATACAAAATTTAAGTTTTCAAAATGGAGCGTGGGAATGAAAATTGCGGCGGTCGTTATTTTAATGACTATTTGTTTTAGTATTATTTAATAATTTTAAAGTCACAACATATTTTACAAAAAAAAGAGAGATCTTATTCAAACGATACAGAGTTTTGTGTGAATAAGAACACAGAGTATATTACAAAAGTCAAAGAGGACCAAGGTAAAATAAAGCTATGACTTCAACATTTGCAAAGAGAGTAGAACAAGCTTCTCTAAACAAGCTTATTTGATTTGGGAATTTTCCAAGCTTGCTTAACATAAACTACATTTTAATTCCAGAATAATCAGCCAGAGGGAATGGTTTTATAGTCGACACATAAGGTTTGAAATACTTGGACTTCCTGCAACTACAGGTTCAAATCCCAGTAGTGCTCCATTCTTTGGTAGTGGCTGAGTTTAGTATCTTGCACGTGTAGATACATGTGTGAGGGGATTTTTTACAGATGAAGCATCCAAAATGAGAGCATTGGTTGCACTGTGTGAAGATCCCAATGCAATTTTCCTAAGAACAGAGTGTGTGGCTCATGAATGGCTGCAGTTTCTGGGAATCTTGCCAAAAACCTAGGGCAACGGAGAGTGTGGCTTTGCTCTAAAGGAGATTAAACTTCCCATTTAAAAGCTCCCTCTACCCCACCATTGTGAGGGTTACACTCATTATTTTTTCTATGTTAGATGGTGAGTTAATACACATGCCTAAGATGCAATATCTTAATTCTCTCACTCCCTGTGTGAGGGAGTTGGTAGACTTGCTACCACACACAGCATTCAAGGTTCTTGATTTCCAGCAACTCCCATAAAATGCTATTACAAGGAAACATTTTATGCGTTAGATAGGTAACCATGTAAAGAACAAAAAAGGGCCCCATAGCAGTTGACTTAGTAAGGAGATACAGAAAAATCTATATTAAAAAACGAAAGTGAATTTTTCTGTGAACAATTTAGTTGTATATATTCTAACTATAGTCTGTAATCCCAACCTAAGTGTCACTATTTGTAGGAAGGATTAAGTAAAAAAAAAAAAAAA
The DNA here is from genome assembly GCA_004024945.1 of Uropsilus gracilis. Lineage (NCBI taxonomy): Eukaryota > Metazoa > Chordata > Mammalia > Eulipotyphla > Talpidae > Uropsilus > Uropsilus gracilis. Next base: position 59,322 of record PVHY01002086.1, on the reverse strand, counting down.
AAGAATAAATTAAATCTTGATACATTTTAAAGTTTCCTTCCTATTGTATATTGGCCAATACTGTTTAATTTATTTATTTGCGAAGAATTAGATTAGTGCTAAAAATCTTTCTGGCCTAATATCCATTGAGTATTTTCTGGCCTAATATCCATTGAGTGAGTATCCTAATATCTACATTGAGTATTTAGGAAATAAGATAGCAGAAATATCTAGTACTGCTGATTTTTTTTTGTTATAGAGAATATAAACTGGCATAATGGGGACAATGTTCTTGCTGCTGTTTTCCATTAAAAAAATCTTTACTTTTTAAAAAATATCATTGTTACACTTTAATTTCCATGTGAATTCGTATGTTTTGATGAAATAGATGTTATGCAGATTACTTACTTTTCTGTTATTTTCATGAAAAGCTCTAAATCTTTTATTTACAAAATAACACAATGACATCTCAATTCACAGAATCCTTTTGATCAATTGACAAAATGTTTTTAAATGTGTTTTGGAAACATAAAGAATTATGAGATCAAATAAAATCATCATTTTCTAACCCTAAGAGTTGTGATAAAACCAGAAGCTTTTGAAGGGGCTGAAGTAAGAAGAAAGTAAGACTTAAGATATTCATACGAGTATACCAAATGAAAAATCAGATTGCAAAATGCATTAAGTAAATACAGTTTGTGCATTTAGTATTGAAAGTCTTTATAGGAATTAGAGATGTTATTTGATTTTCCAAGATCTAGTTTTGTTCTATTTTAAATATCTTTAAACATACTATTTTAGAATGAGTTAGGTTATTTTATATTATCATTTAAAAATAATCTTTGATTTGATGAAATAGCAAAGGTCAAGAACTCTTGAATGTGACAGAGAGGATGCTAGTTTTTGTTTTGTCCTTTTCATTTACATGCAAAAGGTTGAGGATGTAATTATTTGACTATGACATAATTATTTACATAGAATGTATAAACAAGCTAATTCTTACAAAAGATTATACTTACTGGTGTATTCAAAATATTAATATAAAATTTAGTTTCATCTTCCATACTAGAAACAATACCCTGATAGTACAATTTTAAAAGGATGACAGTTATAGTTAAGATAAAAATAAAGTTCCTAGAAGAATATTAATATTAGCATGTTTTTTTAAAAGATTATAGTGCTTCATTCCAAAAGAATAAAGGTTAATTAAACTCAGATGTGTACCAGATTAATAGGTAAGAAGATTCTATTATATGTAAATGTGAATGATCCCCAAACTGATTTGTTATACTATAGATCAAAATACCACTGATCTGTAGATATTGTCAAGATGATACTAAAATTGAAATATGAGGGGAAAAGTGAGAATTTTCCAAGACATTCCTGACAAGAATAAGGAAAGGAGAATTTCCTCAAGAGATATCATTAATTGCAGATCTGAGGTAATAAGAGAGTGATATTGGTGAACAAGCTAAAAAAGCATGAAGTATCAAAATAGAGGATCTAGAAACATTCCACAAAAAAACTGGAGTCCTCATAAGTCATAGTTTGCTTTGATTTTATGAGTTGACAAACTTTTAATTAAAGGATATAGGTATAATTGTTTGTATCCTCTTATAAGGATATTAGTAAATCTAAGCTTGACATTCTGTACAACATTCATCATCATGTGCGTAAAATACTCATATAAAAGTAAAAATAATAAAAGTATCAGAATGCAATCCAGTTGAAGCATTACTATCAGTCTATTCAAAATCAAATAGCACAAGTAAGTAGGGGTTGATTTGACATCAATCAAAATTGTAGTCATTAAAATATCAAATGGGAAATAAAGTGAAAAATTTGAAACAGAAGCAATATTTCTAACACATGCAACTGAAAAGAAGAGATGAGTGAAAGAAAAATGATTGCTTAAATTAGGAATATCTGAAGTCCTGAATAAGCACATGAAAACTGACCCTTTTGCTTTGGTGGTGGGAGAACTTATAGTGGTAACTAAAGGGGAGAAGTCATATATTCCCCAAATATTTTTTTAAAGTAAGTAAAAAGAATTAAAAATGAAATAAAATAAAACTGACTGATAAACATGCAGATACTCTAAAAGTATCCATTAGAGAAATGCAATTTAAAACTAATAAAATAAACTTTTCTCAGCAGTTTGCAGAAACAAAAAATAATTGACAACAGAAAGTGAAGATGAAGGTAACCCTGGAACACTCCTATTTGTGATGAGCTTACATATTAAAATCATTGTAGAAAATGAATCCTGTCAAAACCTAGTAAAACTGAAGATGAACACAGCAATGACTTGGCTAATACTCTCATGATATACACTCTACAGAAAGCTGTGTATCTGGACATAAATACCAGAATATATATATAGAAGCAATATTTATCTTAATAGACTCAAATCAACTATCCATCAACAGTACCACCCATAAATGCATGGCGAAATACAAGGGAATATCACACATCAGTACAAATGAATAAATGATAGCTAAAACATTAATATTAGTTCACAGGAATGAAAGAGAGGTGCACAAAATTATAGAGAGCTGTGTAGATTTGATTTATGTGAAGTTATGAAATTTGAAAAATTAAATAATATATCAATAAAGGAAAATAACCTCAGCTCAATAATGAAAGAAAAATAACATATTATTCAGGAAAGACATTACCTCCCTAAATAAAACAGAATGGAGTAAGGAGGGGGTCATGCAAATCATTTTTAAAGTAATTAAAATATTTTATTTCTTATGTAGTATGTCTAATAGTAAGTATTAAAAATCATTTTAGACTATACAAATAAGTATACCATTTCAAATAATATAAATATTATTTTGCCTCTTTAAACATTCCACAAAAGCCTCTTATGCTTTGGAAAAAAACGGAGAAACTATAAAATAATCACCTGTTTTAATACTAAAAGTATCTGATCATATTGTCACACTCCAATCAGACATTTTAAGTATATTTTGTACTTGGGCAACATTTAAATACCTTCTTGCATTCTTTTTCTTACTTGGAAACTAGAACTGTGACATTGGACTTCACTTATACATTATAAGAAGAAGCTATCATAAAATATTCATGACCTTCATAGTTGAGATATTCTTAAAGACAACATTCACCAAATTGTAGGGTATTCTTTCATCAGGACTTAGGAAAGACATTTCCCTTACACTTAGTAAAATAAAATAAAAAATGTTTCCTGAATAAATGTTTTCTAAATTAATGATGAAGACCTGGGAGCCTCTTTGGACAATTTATAACTTTGTTCTGATTCTTTCCTTCTGATTTTAAAGCTTCACAGAACCTATATGTGGCCCACATTTGTCTACCAAGTAATTTACAAATAAGGATTTTACACTGTTACCCATTATTTCACATGATTTTCTAACATTTATCTTCCTTTTATTCCCTGAAATTGATGCATTTCACTTCTGTCATGGTGCATGTATGCATGTATAAGCCGGCCTATATTCTTTTATTAGTGAATCAATGTGCAAATAACTGTCTCAACATTTTAAACTTTATTTTAAAATCTGGCTACCTTTATTACTGAAAATTTGAAATCTGAATATTGACAATGTTCCCCTAGTGTGGATGGCATTGACAAATTTTCCTAAGTTTTAATATGGAGTAATTAGGATAGGGATAAAAATTATGTCATTTAAAAAGGTCTTGTTAAAAAGATCATGTTTAAAAAAGCTCCCTATGGAAACAAGTTTATACACACATATATGCAAATATATATTTTCTGTTTCAATAGTTTTCAGAGACAAATATTAAAAAAATCTATTTTGAAATATGGTGAATATTGACATAAAACATAAAAGCATGTCCACTATAGGAAATAGGAGAGAAATAAATGAAAATACTTTAGGTAAAAATGAAACAAGTAAAACAAATAAAATTCCCTATGTCCCTTGATAACTAAATTGAGATCTGTCAGCTTAAAGTAACTTAAAATTTTGACTGGAACCTGAAATCACATTTGCAAAAATCAAACAAATTTCTCAAACATTTTTGAAACTGACTTAATGACTTAAGACATATATATTCATCAACATGTTTGTGCAGGGAAGCATATCCAAATTCACTGTGTGTGGCATCATAGAGAGGGTGACATTCAGTGTGGTTCCTTCCTTTATTCAGCAGTAATCTGAATTCCTCCTGCTTCAGTTTTGAAAGGAGCTATCTAAAACAACCTCAATATCCGTTACTTGTGGTGAAGAAAATTAGCACTCAACTTCACATACATATACATAATGTTCTTCCCTTTCCAGATCATCACCATTTTACCAGTAGCATAGCAAGGAAATGCTGCACCATATTCTAGCAGAATAAATACCATGAAAGAACTCTACGTCCACATGCTCCATGTATTTTCATAATGTACTGGAAAAAAATAGCCTTTGTATAATATTTCTCAATGACAGGATATTTTCTCTTGTTCTCGCTTTCCCCCTTTCTTCCCCTTTCCCTTTTCTTTCATTTCGCCTCAAGGTCTTCTTTGAATGGTTTTGCTCACTCTTAACAGTTAATTATGTGTATGATTATTGTGTTCTATCCTATATCAAAGCTATTTTAAGCATTTTTATGTGTACTAATGAGTGATATCAACCAATAATTTGCAAGTTCTAATTATCTTTATTGGACTTAGAAATATTCATAATTTATTCCAGTCACATAATTCTAGATATTTTATGGAGTAAAACAATCTTAGTTAAGCCTTCTGGAAATAATACAGTAGATTTGAGACTGATCCTTAGCAGATGTCCTCAAAAGTTTGAGACTTAAGCACATTGCTACAATCTGACATATCTTGCCAGAAAGCATCAAGCATCACCTTCCTGCATTTGACTCCACACTCTCTCTGAAGTTCTTTTTGCAAAGATAAATGAAAAAATAAATATATAGATGTAGATAGAGAGGAATATAGATAAATATAATTTATTTTATCATCCTCTCAGACATACTAATAAAGTTGAGATAATTTTATCTAAATATACATTCAGACTTTGGATTTTTTTCATTGGCTCATTATTTATTTATAGAAAATGTGTTATGTCCTATATACACTTCTAAGTCTTCTGAATGTATTGCTGTGAAAAAATTCTGACTAGAGCTTGTGTTTTGCTGGAAGGAAAAATTGATTTCTTCCCATGTGCTGGACACTAAGAATTTCATATGCTGTAACATTGAATGCTCAAATCAAACTTGTGAGTAAGAGAGTATGGCTCTATTTATACAGACAAAAAATGTATTATTATATGCCATGTAAAGCACTAGCTTTATTTCATTTACAGTGTAGGCTACATAAATGCATCATATAGCTAATATACTAATATATACTAATGTATTTAGTATAAATTAATTTATCTATTATTTAATCAGATACTACAAACTCTGGAATACACAGAATATTTGTGAAATTTATCTTAGATAAGGAAGTTTTTCTTGAAGAAATTTAGATTGAGATGAAAACGGAATAAATAATAGAAGTTATGTTAAGCACTCCAGAGGGCTTAGTATATGTGAAAGGCTTATTCTTCAAATACTGTCTCAAGAAGAAGGTGTTCATACCACTTTATGATCAGTACATATTTGCTCATTTTTTTAAATGAGACAGAATAAAATTATAGGGAAATAGCATATCTTGCTTAATATAAAGTTTTGTTTAATTAATAAGGTATAGAATATGAATGAATTGGAAACATTTTTTTATTGTTGCAAGAAAATATTTGCATTGGACACATGTGAACAACTCTAGCATTTGTTTCAGCTGAAAACATTTGTTTCAGCAGAAAATTTGGCTTTCATATTTCTATGTTAGCTTCCAAATTGGTTTCCAATTGCAGCAAAGTAAGCATTTGGTTGGTGGCATATAGTATAGCCAAATGCTTTTGCACATGTTTATAAAGGTCTGGTGGACTCTCTTGAGGTTGAAGCCCTCTTTTTATGCTTTTTACTAGCTTTCTGATTAATGGTTTGACATAGCCATGCTACTAGAATCATTGAAACTTTCATTTAAAGGAAACAAAAATTTACAGAAACTCACTGAACGTTGAAAACTTACAGTCTTAATAAATAGGGTATTTGTTTTTCAAGAGATTCCTAAGCTTTAAGAAGCTGAAGACAGTGCAAAGAATAGCTATGTTATATTATTTATGCATTTGTTTGCCATTCTTTAAAGTTTAGGGAATCCCTAAACCTCATACTCAACAATATGAAAGAAGTATGGAAAACTACTTTTTTTTTGGTATTTGCTAATAATAGTAAAAGGATTTTATCTAACATTTCCCTGTTTCTATTACTACTTAAGGTGAGATATTTAAGACTTCAGTTTGTTTAAGAGAAATCTAAAATACTGAGGAATTCTGTAAAATTGCACATTACCCCCAAATCTGTTCTTTGAATAGTTTTTTGTTTGTTTGTTTTGTTTTTTATCATATGACTATCCTGCTAGACACAATAGTCCCTAGACTGCCTTGTGGCTTGTTATAAGGGTGTGTTACCACTAAAATGGCATGAGGGAAATAATAACACTTTATCCTGATCAGCACTACAGAAAATCACTTCTCCTGAACTTTCTGTCTCTCTTTCCACCCTGCCCATAAGCTGAAAGACGCACGTGACAGCGATCCAGTATTTTCCAAGAAGCTGAGAACAAAGCCATAGGCAGTTGGGTCACAGTAGAGTGAATTGCTCGATGAGAGCAAAATCTCCCCTCTTAGCAAAGACATTATACTTTGGAGCCACTTTATATATCTTTCTCTATAGCAGGATAGGCTGCACATTAATTATTACAATAAAATCAATTCAATAACAATATCATGTTGGTAATTTTGAACTGATGTACATTGATTCTTCGGTAGGAAAGATTGTTCATTAAACATAAAATATAACTAATAATACCAAAAACATAAAACATTTACTAGAGTCTGTCCCTGAAACCAAAGTCATTAAATCTCAGGGAGCATATATAAGTATACACGTTTTTCATTCAGGATTTCCAATTTCATGAAAAATATTTAGTGTATGATATAGCTACAATAAAAATAAAACTGCCAAATGATCATATCAATATACAGAACTCTTTTTGTCCTGAATATTAAGATAAAATATGAGATAGGGAGTTCAATTAAGGAAACTTTATAAAAACAGAATCAATAGAAAATCAAATTTGTCTTAAGTAGAGCATGAAACTTGACTGATCATATCCTCATGATAACTTACCTTATGAGCAAAGCGTATGAAGCGGAAGTCAAGAAATATCAAAATTTTCATTTTTTTCTATAGAAAATACTAATGAGGCTTAGATTCACTTTTCTCTATTTGACTCTTCAAAATAGGAATAAATATTCTGAAAATAATCTAATTACCATGAAAGAACTCTGTAAGGTGGAAAATGCTGTCTAAAGGATTAAAGTTATTTGACTCTTTGTTATCTCACATAGATCCTGGATGAATGCTAAAATGAGCTGTACCCCCAAACTGCCAAAAGACATAGAATATAAAAGAAAACAAATGGCAAAAACAAAACAAACAAGCAAACAAAACCAGAACAAAGCATAACGGTGCACATACACACAAATCAAATAAGTAGACGAAAATTCTGGTCTTTTTAATCAAAAAAGCAGAAAATAGGAAGTTCAGTAAGGACCTAAGAGAGGACCTATACCTTGTGGTTGTAGCAATAAGATCTGTCTACTATCCCTGACTTGACAGTTCTGTCAATGGTAACCATCTATCAGCCAAAGCAGCAACAATAACAACAGAATCTACATGGATTAATCCACATCTGCCTTGGGGTCCCTAGAAGCTATGGCACAGTGATCCTTGAAGATCCATTCAACACATGCCGTATATTTCTGGCAGAAGGTGGACTCATTCACTTACAGAAAGAGAACCTTCATACCCTGTGTCTAGCTTCTGCTCAATGGAGGAAACCAAGTTCCCAATACTTTAAAGAAGTGATAGAGAGAGACAAGCCAAGAAGGTCATAGCCCTTTATCCAGAGGAGAAGGCACTACCCACTCTCAGACCAACATCAAAATATAAGAGCAGTTATTTAAGAGCAGAAATACTCCCGTATCCTTGATCTGAAAATCAATTCTACTTCTGCTAACACAATTTGCAGGGGACAAGCAACCAGACAGATTTCTAGCAGAGACTAAAGAACAACATAAACCAGTACACCAGTGTAGCCTTGGGAAGGTGCAGAAAACAAAATTATCACTGGAATTAAAGACCACAAATTATGGCAGAAAGCATGCAATAAAATGTCAATTGGTGGTGTGATGGAAAAACTAGATTTAAATATAGTCAAGGCTTAAAATAGCTGGGAAGCTACATCAAATTAGAAAAGCTCTGTACAGCAAAATAAACAATAATCAAAATAAAAAGAAACCCAACCAAATGGGAAAAACATCTTAGCTGTACACACAAGTGATTAGTGTTTGATAACCAAGATCCAAAAATAACTCACAAAACCTAACAAAAACATAAAAAAAGACAAAATGTCCAGTCAAAAAATGGGGAGAACTTAAAAGACAATTTTCCAAAGAGAAAATACAAATGCCAATAGGCATATTTAAAAAAATTCTCAACATCACTAATAATCAGGAAAATGATAATCAAAACCACTATAAGATACCATTTTACACCAGTAAGAATGACCCATATTAAAACACACACACACACACACACAAACAAAAAATCGGGCAAAAACTGTTGGCATACATGTGGAGAGAAAGAAACACTTTTAAACTGCTGATGGTAATGCCAACTGAATTGGTTCAGCCACTGTGAAAGCTGTGTAGAGGACCCTTAAATACTGAAGAAGGAACTATCAATTCCACTTCTGGGAATCTACCTATGTTTATTGTAGTACTATTTCAATAGCCAGGATATGGAAACAACCCAAATGCCCCCCCAAAAGACAAATGAATCAGAAAGTTATGGTATAAGTACACAAAGGAATATTATTCATCAATCAAAACAAACAAACATGACATTGTGGGGACATAGATGGAGCTAGGAGGAATCATGCTAGCATAAATAAGTCAGAAAGAAAAAGACGAATACTGAATGGTCTCTCTTATATATGTGGGGTATATAGGGAAAACAAGCAAACAAATGAACAAAAAATTTTTAAAGTCAGCAGACTGAAGAATAGAGCAAGAAAAGGGTAAATGGGTAAGACTGGGAGAGGGATGGGCACAAGATAAAGATGATGGTTCATGGATGACAAGGAGGTAGGAGAACTTCAGGGTAAACAATGATGCAAAAATAAAATAAATAATAAAAAATATAATGTCTAGGATGTAGTAAAAAAGTAATTTATTATTCCAAAAACCTGGAAAATCATATCTTGAGTTTAAATATATCATCAACTGATTGCAGGGAAATGTTGGAATTACCTAACAAAGATTTCAATACAGTCATACAAATACTTCAACAGTCAATTACAAATTCTTCTGAAACAAGTGAAAAATAGAAATGGCAGCAAATAAATTATACCTTAATGGTAGCAGATAAGTTATATCTTAAGTTATAAAAAAGAGACAAATAGGAGTTATAGAACTGGAAAAAAATCAATAACCAAAATAATAAACTTGCTTGATAAGCTCAATAAAAGAGTTGAGATGACAGAAGAATCAATATATTTGAGAGCTATAGAATTTTATACAACTGAAATAAATAATCTAGATTGATTTAAAATACTGGTCATAGGTCTAGGGTGCAATGGGACATAACAATATATCAAACTTTTGCAATATTGAAATTACCAAAATTACCAAAAAAATGGAGAACTGGATGTGGAGATGAAAAGTATTCAAAGAAATAATCATTGAAAATGACTTGGTGATATGTTTACAAACCCAAGTAGCTGAGCAAATCCAATATACAATGAACTTAAACAAATCTCTTCAACTCATGATACTTAAAATTCTGAAAATGAAAGACAAAGGCAAATATTTTGGTAACCAGAGAAAATGTTGCAGGTCCTATAGAGGAACGCAAACAAATGAAAGGTTTTGAAACAAATTTGAAACCATGAAAGTTAAAAGAAAAGGTTTATATTTTTTTAATCACAGAATGAAAAGAATTTTGACTTGCAAATTTTACTTATGGCAAAAATCATCCTTCAAGAGTGAAAGTGAAGATATGCTCAGATAAAGATAGAGTAAGAGAATTCTTTGTTAGTGACTTACCCTTAAAGATGGGCTAAAAGAAGTTCTTAAGTTGAAATAAAATGAGGAAGAAATTTTGATATTTCAGAAGTGAATAAATAAGGTAGAGGTATATATTGGGATAAATTTAATAGCTTTTTTCCCTCTCCTTGTCTTTTTAAAATCATACTAGATGGTTGAAGCAAAATATATGTATTGTGTTCAATATTTACATAGAAAGTAACAGACATTTAAGTTTTAAAGTGTGGTATAACATTATTAAACTTAATAATGAAAAATCGAATATTTTTCTTCCATGATCAGAAATAAGGAGGGAATGTCAGCTCTTATCATCCTTATGTAAAATAATTCTGTGATTTCTGAACACTATATTAAATCAAGAAAAAAGAGTAAAAGACAAACATATTGGAAAGGAGGGATTAAAACCATCTATTTATAGATTACATGATTGTCTTTGTAGAAAATACCAAGAAATTTGAAAAGTAAAACCTAATAGCAAAAAAACTTCTAAAACTAAATATTGCACTCACCAAAATCTCAGAAAATCAATCTATACTGAAAAGGTATATGTGAACATCAAATTAAAAATATAACTCTTTTATCATTCCCAAGAAATTACAATTCAGAAAAACTTGAAAACTGTACAGATTTTGTACACTGAAAATTATAAAGAGCTAATGGAAAAGACCCAATACCAATGTAAATTCGGAGACAATGTTTATGAGTTGGAAGACAGAATAGTAAAGATATTAATTTCCCCAAAGTGACGAATTGATGACATTTTTACTAATAATTCTGCAGATTTTTGTAGACTTATATAAACTTATTCTAATATTCATGTGGAAACTTAGGAACCACGTAATAAAAAAATCATGAGAGAAATTAATCTACCCATTTTCCAGACTTACTGTATATTTATATCATCAGACAGAGAAATAGATATATTCATCTAAGGGACAGAAATGAGCACCAGAAATAGGTCTACACATATATCCTCAGCAGAGTTTTGACAGAGATTTAAAAGCAAATCAACTGAGAAAAGATTATCTAGTCACTTAATTATACTAGAATAGCTGGTTATTCACAGGCAAAATATATGAACCTCACATTAATCCATAAATTTCACACACAGATATTCTTGGATTGGGTGGGTGACAAGTTGGTGGGAGAAATTTGGTGTATACTATGATGTAAGAAATATATATATATATATATATATATATATATATATATATATATATGAAATAAAGGAAATGTTAATGAATGCAAAAATATAAGAATATTCTCAGATGTATAAATCTAAAATTTAAAAATAGCATATGATAAAATATTTGCAAGCTAGGGTTAGCTAACAAATTTGTAGATATAATAGCAAAATAATAATTCTGGGAAGGCTAAACAGGTACATTGGATCTTCTTAAAATTAAAAACTTTCATTCTTCAAAAATAAATGTCATTTAATAGACAAAATGACAAGCTGCAGTCCAAAAGAGAAAATTCATGAAATGTCTACCTGGAAAATTTTAATGTTTAATTTATATAATTAAAATTCAAAATTCAAAAATAAAGATAATCAAAATGAAACAAATAAAAGACTCTTAGCACACAAATCCATCCAGTTTGAAATTGGGTAAATGGCATAGACATGATACAAATCAGCAAAGACAAGAGGTGGAAATTAGGTACAAAGTATCATTGAAAAATACCACTAATCAACATCCCCAGCCATCAGATAAAAGCTAAATAAACCACAGGGAGGATAACTATACAAGAATCATTAAAATGAAAAATAGTAACCACATCAAATGTGGCTGATGACGTGATAACATGAATTGCTCACATATTGCCAATGGGCATGTAAAATCATCCAGTCACTGTGTAAACCAGTTTGTTGTAAACTACCATATGGCCTAGCAATTATATTGTTGGGCTTTATTTAAGAGAAACAAGAACTCTATGTTCACACAAACCTATACATAAATGTTCATAGCAGCTTTATTTATAATAGTCAGAAACTGGAAACAACCCAGATGTCCATCAAATGTGCAAATGTTTAAGAAGTGTAGTGTATCCGCAGAGTAGCCTATGCGAGTCTGCTCAGTGATATAAAGGAATAGACGCTTGATACACAGATGAGTATGGATGAATTTGCAGGGAACTGTGTTGTGTAAAAAAGCTAATACAAAAGATCACATAGAGTTTGACTTGATTATAAAATATCCGTGCAATGACAAAATTTTAAAAATGAAGAATGGATAGTTGTGAAGGATCAGGAAGAGGAAGAAGATATATTTATAAAAATGCAACAGGGTAATATCTGTTGGGTTGAAAAATACCATGAATCTTCACTGTGTTCATGACAATATCCTGGTATGACATACTAATTTCACTATATTGCAAGACCTTATTTCCAGAGAAAACTGAGTAAAACATACAAGAGACATCTTTGTATTATTTCTTTTTTTTACCCTCACTTCATAATAGTTCTTTTAAGTACATGTGACAATGACTACCATAATAAATCAAAAGTTTAATTTTTAATAGTTTATAAAAGAAGTAAAGATTTTTTTTTTCAGTTATATCCTTGAGGAACCCAATTTAGAGAGTTGTATTACTTTTCTGAAGTTATTCGCTTATATGTATCTGAATGGGGACTAGCAGGTTTTTTTTTTTTTTTTTTTTTTTAGATGGAGTTCAGCATTGCTTTCTCTGAATCAGTCGGTGCTAGCATTGCTATCCAAGTGTAAGATGTAAATTAAGACCAAATATATTTACTGACTATATAAATGATTGTAGGTAAGCAAGTGTTCAAAATGTCTAGCCACAGATTCTCCTCCCCATTCTGCTCCTATGGATAAGGTCCTGTAACCAAAGGCTCTTGTTATCAAATAGACCAGGTCCAATTCCTGCTTATCTTGAATAGCAGGTTTTGGGTCCTTGCCATCCTGCAGAACCATTGGGACAAGTGAATAAATTGTCTCCAAAAGGAACTGTATTTGGCCCTTGATGGCTATATTGGCCTCCCCAATCTGGCCACACTAATAATAAAGTTAGTAGAACACATTTTATTATGATGAGACATAATCACATCCACTTTCTTAAAGAAGTTTGTTGTAATGTCATAATGGGTCAATATTGAAAAGGTCTTATTTAATACATTCATTAAAGCCTTTATATATTTGAGTACCCTAGAAGATATATACAACTGGATTTAAATTAAAACAGTATATTATCATCATTTCATGAACACAAGAATGCAACAGTGTAATTCCAGCTAGGCAGTGGGTAGTGATACTTAAAATAAGAAAAAAAAAATCTAAAATACCATTTGGCATGGAATCTTGAAGTTGTATCCAAAATCAGAACTATTTTTATTAAAAGGGCAATATTGTAATGATAAGTCTTTAGTAATAGCAATTGATTTATAACAGTAGTTTCTCTATATATTTTTATAAAAGCTTTTCTTACATCATCTGTTTATAACTTAGTGAAAAAATAATGCTTAGTGAAAAATTTAATATATTTTTCATTAAACACTAGATGGTTATTCTGCAAACTGAGTGGAAGTGTTAAAGAAAATATATGTGTTTTTACTCATAGTGAATGAGTAAATATCATACGGTGTACAGACTTTTAGGTAATATTGAGCTAAATTCAATAGATTGGAATAATTCTAATATCCTTGGTGAAATAAAGTTGCAGTAATTCCACCATTTTATGAAAAATAGTTTGTGAAAAGCAAAGGATAAGTAGAACAATTTTCACTCATGCAACAGGAAGTATATACTGATTTGAAGGAAAATAAACCACATGTAATGTGAAAATGACTAAATTGTTTGTATCTATCGTTCTAGGTATTTTGAACAGCTGAAAGTACTCAAAGTGTTTTAAAAACCAAATTAACACCTAATATTGTGGACATTTGTCTGAGAGGAAATATTTAATGCAAAACACACTGAAATTTACTAAAAGTCTGTTCAATGTTGTGTTTATGATATTCTGAGACTGAAATTGTAAGTACCACATATTTTTTCCTGCTCACTTTCCAGTAAGTTTTGTTTTTTTAACTTCCTAGTTGACTTTTTACCTCATTAGGACAAAGTTGTAGAGAAGAGTCAAGTATTTGTAGTTATTTAGAGATCCTTGAGTTTAATGATAAATTTCCAACACATGAAATAAATATATTAAGGAGTTTATATATTTTTCCTCTTAAGAGCATGCTTCTAATACTTCTGTGCACATTAAACACAGGACAATTCTACAATCAGTCATTGAACCAGTATCTGAATGCAGCAAAGTGAGAAACAACAACAGAAACTAAGTTAAGAGGGACAGAGGGCAGAGTGACAAATATAGTGGAAGCATCACTGATCCATATTTGAGAAAAATGTACTTGCAAAGTGCTGGTGATAGGTAACCTGAAAATATATAAACTTCTATATATGTTTCTAAGATTTCAATGTGTTACAGTTATCTTCAATCTTGAAAACATCAGCTCTGAAATGTTTAAAATATAATCAAATTGTAAACTAATGCCATCTGGATACAAAAAAATCATTTTAACTCATTTTTCATTGTGTTGCCAACTCACCTAAATGATATTGTTACATTGTAAGTAAGCTCCATGAAAAGCAGAGGTTCCATATTCCCTGCTCCACCTAATGAAGTGTACCACTGAAGAAAAGACTTAAAGAAGATCTGAAGAACACACAAAAGGAGAGATTCATGAAACAAAGACACATACAAGGGAGAGCATGCTTGCATTTCTGCTTTGGACTTGCAACCGTCACTGGGAGGAACGGATGGAGACATGAGAAGTGGAGATACAAAGA
Source organism: Uropsilus gracilis (assembly GCA_004024945.1). Taxonomy (NCBI): domain Eukaryota; kingdom Metazoa; phylum Chordata; class Mammalia; order Eulipotyphla; family Talpidae; genus Uropsilus; species Uropsilus gracilis. Next base: position 44,309 of record PVHY01002086.1, on the reverse strand, counting down.
AACCCTTGGAAGAAATGTGGCTGAAAGACCCTTGGAGAGGCTGACAATACCAGTCATCATCTTGATTTTTACTTTGGTTTGGACCAACCCTTTTGGGCTGGCATTTTGACTGGGGATGGGTAACTTTGGCTGTTTTCTTGGAAAACTACTGTCTTTATTTCTCTATGTACCTTAGCTTTGTTAAAGTTCTTTTGCCAAGATTTTGCTTTGTTTTTAGGTGGCAGATGACAACACCCCTTTAGAGCATGCATTTTGGGGGACCCACAGGGTCTTTGCCTTCTGACTAACAATATTTCTTAAATTTAGGTGGGTTAGGAAATCAATTTTGTGGATTGTTGAGGTTTTCTTATGAAATGTCAAGGATGTTTGCTTGTTATGTTTATGACCAATGAATAAGTCTTATAACTGAGCAGTTAGAGTCATTTGTCTACACTGGTTGTGTAAGAAAAACAAAAATAGGCTACTGCAAATTTTCTTTTTGGAGAAAGGCTTATTTCATGGGGATGGGCTGAGAAGGCTGGGTGGAAGTTACTTTTGATATTCATCTGTAAACTTCTCATTGTAAGGGAATTTTCTAGAGAGATCTAATCTCCTTATCTCTGCAATGGAAAAAGCAGAACTTAAATTCCATATACCTTCCCTATTCTGATAAACACCCTAAATGATTTTTTTCTTTTCTTATCCTAACCCCCTACTCTTAACTAAGCTATTTAATTTGGATCTAGTGCAAGGAGATGAGTTACTAAGTCATGCTGGGCCTCTTCTATTAATACAGAAGGTTTACATGGAATGATTAAACTTCTCTATGGATTTTTCTCTTATCAATCTGTCCAATTGCTTGCTTGATTGTTTGCTAGCTTAGAAAAACACAGAGGTGTATGAGATGATTTTCTTAGCACTCTGATAGAATAACTACATAAAGAATCACATTCCCAGATACTCAAGTTGGAATACATTTGTACTGGGAATAAAATTAGAGAAAATAATAAAGAGAAAAATGTTGTTTGGTGTACTTGGCAATTAAGTATCCAGGAAAGGATAACTTCAAGTTACCTAGCAAATGGACTAATAAGCTTGCCACATTAGTATGAAGATAAAAAGAAGAAATACAATAACATAAAGTTCTGAGTCACCATTTAATCCAAGAACAACCTAAATGCCCCCAAATGGATGACTGGATGAAAAAAATGTGATATATATACATGATGGGATATTACCCATCAATTAAAAATGACAAATTCGACAAATTTATAACAACATGGATGTACTTAGAACAAATCATATTAGCAGAAACAAGCCAGAAAGAAAGACAGACACCAAATGGTTTCACTAATATATGGGATATAGTGAAAAAAATAAACAAAAGCCTTGAGGAAAAGTCAAAACAAGCGAAGCACCAAACTGAAGTGCACAACTTTGAGCAGGAGGGAAAGGGGGGGAAGGAAGGGGAGGGTGGGGAAGGCAAATCCTTGAGATTACAGTGTTGTGAAATTTATATATAAATAAATAAATAAATAAACTAAAAGCTAAATCTCAATTTGGTATCATCCTTTCTTGATTCTGAGTGTCCTTTCAAGGATCAACATAAGAAGAAGAATAATGAACAACTCAAGTCACTTGGTGATCCTTATAGTTAACTTGGTGGTAAAAGGAAGAACTTTTCGTTTTCCACACCTGACTTTTTTCAAAGGGGTAACTGGAATTAGGGGTGAAGAGTTGCCATGGAAACTTTAAAAAGACTGAACACAGGCGAACCCCTCCTTTTTGGCTGCTTTCCAGTTGCATCCTGGAAGTGCTTAGCGGATGCTACCTATGGTTAAGACAGATGGCATTTGGCTCCACGCCAGCCAATAAACTTTCCTCTCCTTCTCTTTTATCACTTTCCTTTTTCTCACTCCATATATAAATAAATCCTTTCACATTTCTTTTCCCGTGGTTTTCTTTGTGTATCTGTTTTAAGATCTTGTCCTATATTTTTAAGTGCAGGGGTGAGGACTTACATCATTCCTCAGGTTTGCCCTATAATATTAAAAATTTTACCTAATGAGTATATTGGTACTAAACTTGCTTAAATTTGACATTTTACACTTAAATTCATAATACCTTAATCTTTCATAGGGATTTAAACATACAAAGCATTGATGAAATAAATGTAAATGTATGAGATTAACAACAGAAGTTTGATTGTTTCTTCTTGTTTTTTTTAAAACATGATTTTCCAGAAAGGATAGGGAATTCACAAGGTTAATATACCTCGGTATCTGCTTGCCACTTCTTGAATAGGAATAAGATTCTAAATTAGTTAATATGCTGCAGAATAAATACCATATTTCCCAATCGTCCGTTTAGGTAGTTATGACTAGGAAAGAGAATGAGGAAAATTCTGACAATCTGTCTTAAGAACTACGAGAACCATTTGTCCTTTCTTTAACCTGTTCTTTCCTTGATGTTTAAAAAGATGAGTTCAATGAAACTATCTTAACTCTAATGGTGAAGGATAGATGCTAAGAATAATTTAACGTAAAATATGTGGTAGCCTAGAGTCAACACAGTCAAGAGTCAACACTGCTGAACAGTTAAGCAGTATCTATACTGGATTTATATGGAAGAAATATATATATGTATATATATATGTCCTATATTATTTACAATGTGACTTTTAATAATTCCTTTCATCAAAATTAAAGTGAGTCCTAACTAATTGAAAGTATTATAGCCTAGAAAAGTTTTACAGCTTTCCCTATTTCTGTGAAGATGAAGGGAAGTAGTTTTAAAATCTGTATAATATAGAAAATATAACTTTGACATAAAGGAACATTGTATAATACATGAATTTAAAATACTTTTATAATAACATTATTAACCATATCTCTCTTATTGTTAAGGTTTTAGTATTTATCTTGCTATATTTTAAACAAAATATTGGTAAAAAAATACCATTTTGTGATCAAAATTTTTATTTTCTTGTAATGAATTGATACATATATATATATATATATATATAGCTGACATGCTATACATCTCATGAATAAAATTCTAAATACCCCTAGTGATAAGTATAAATATTATACACAGATATATACATCTATTTATACTTGCCCAATATATACATCACATATATATGTGTATACATATTTGTGTGTATACATATACATATATTGCATACAGCAGACCATAATTTCAAAATCTTTTTAATCTCTTTGTCAACACATTGTGAAACTTTCTGAGACCTTCTGCTTTATTTAGCAGGCAAGAGAGCAAAGTCATCTGCATGGACTCAGATCAGAAGTCTACACCTTATATCTGCAGAAATTTACCAACATCAACGACCAAGGGACATGATAAGGAGAATTTCAGCAACAGGTGCCTATCAAATGCATTTCCATATTGTATTCTTTACACTCAGAGAAGTAAATAGACTCAGCATTTATTCCCTCTAGGCATAGAGAGCATCGCTATTTCTTAAGTCAAGATAATAGGAAATCAAAAGTTTGAGCCTCTGGAAGAAAACCAAATGTCTTCTCCAAATACTAAGAAAAAATATGTTTTACATCAATTTCTATATAAACTAAACTCAAATTTGTAATGATTGGAAATAAGTCTCAGAGTAAAAACTGTAGGACTGCTTCCCAGGTTTAAGTCCTCACTTAGATGATACAGCAAACTCTTTTTCTTTTTAATCAAGACTCTTATTTCAGGCAATATTTCAGTGTATAAAAGGTATTTTAGCAAACACAAAATATTTCTCAACATTTTTCAATGCTTGTATTTATTTTTTCTATGTGGATGATTTTGGCATGTACAGGTAGTTTTCATACTGATTTTCTATGTAAAGAGGATAACTAAACCTTTGGTGATGTTTACTAGTAAAAATAATCTTAGATTGATAGACTATTATAGTGACTATAGTTTATATGTTTTGGTAAAATATATTGATTCTATCATTTATATAACTTTTATAATTCTCTAGTTATTAAAAAGGTAGATTGGTCATGAACTGATCTAATATACTTACATCTGACAATTTGTTACTGAAATTAATTCTATTTAAATAATAGTATATTCAGAGTTCTTGTATAATACATTATTAAAAGTTATTTTTGCATGTTTAGTAATGGAAATATATTATATTTTCTCTCTGCTCAATCATTCCTCAATTAGGTAATAAACTATAGGAAAATCCCTGCTTATTATAATTTTAAATGATTTTCAACTTTTTCAGATTGTTTATAACAAAAAGTCATAAACAGATTAATAGAAAACAGTTCCAAATGTCGTTGAGATTTAAGTCAAATTAATGTTCCCAAAAACATTCATTTGGGGGTAGATGAGAGCATTTTCTCCACAGATTTTAATTATATTTTTCATTATATATGTACACAAAAACTTAAGTGTGTACTCAACACTGAAACTATTTAAATAGTCTGTAAGAAGTTTTTACTTTCCATCTTTCACCCACTGCGAATCTCTAAAAATAGAAATATTTCAAACTGGTTTAGCTGCTCTTTTTCGTTAACTCTCTAAATTACAAGAATGTGCTTTTATATGTTGATTGTTCATCAAAGACATTCTATATGCATAGTGCCCAGCAGAATGTACACAGTCACTATCCAAATACTTTCATTCTCACACTTGTGTACATTTACACCATGATTTAGTTTTTTATTAACTTGCTACTCAGATCAATTGTATACAGTATCTTCAATAATGCTAAGCAGTTTGGGATTTTGTTTCCTTGCAGACTGCTTTTGTTTGCTTTGGTGTTAGTAATTGCCTTGTAATTTTTCTGACTCCATTTTCTACATGTTTTACTAATTCTACATCACACACTTAGCTGACTTAGTAAATCTCCCTCAATATTTTTACAAATGTCAAGTATTATAGCAATTTAATTTTCTTGATGAAATCTCAGCTAGAGTTACACAAATCTGTATTTTTTTCCTTGGCATACGATTATATTACAATATACAATTCTCATGCTGGACCCTTCTTTCACTATTTGAATAGGGCAGCGCACCCTTAATACCTGACAGTTCAGACAATGTGGCAATATAGATTATTATCTATATCTCATCCCGTCACTCTGCACACCTAATTCTAAGAACATATCCAAAGAAGCAATAAGCCATTTTCTGTGTCTTATGTATGAGCTAAGCACCATGTTAGCAGGATACTTCTTTCAGGTACCTTCCTACAACAGGACTAGAGTTGGAGTGTTTCCTCTCTTGGCACCAAATATGGGAAGCTGACATCTGTTTAGAACTCAGTTCCTTGAGGCTTACTTTCAAATGTGTATGGTGTCCCAAGACTAAAGACTTATTTATTCCTTTCCACTTCTTCACAGAAATTAGAGTAGACAAGTCATCTATTTCTCAGAGTGGTAGAGAGAATCCTTCTCTACAAAAATAAAATAATTCTTAGCTTAATTCTCCCATAGATCCCTAGATTAATTATAGATTCCAATAATCCCAGGACACCTCTTTGGTAGGACATACTCATTACTCCAAAATTAATTATTTGTTCTTTCTTTCTTTCTTTCTTTCTTTCTTTCTTTCTTTCTTTCTTTCTTTCTTTCTTTCTTTCTTTCTTTCTTTCTTTCTTTCTTTCTTTCTTTCTTTCTTTCTTTCTTTCTTTCTTTCTTTCTTTCTTTCTCTCTCTTTCTCTCTCTCTCTCTTTCTTTCTTTCTCTCTTTCTTTCTTTTTGAGACTAGGTCTTGCTATTTTTGCCTATGGAATGGCAGGTTCTCGTTAACTGGGGTATCACAGACTCAAGAAATCCCCAGCCTCAGCTTCTCAGGGATTACAGGCGTGACCACCCACCCAGCTATAAACTAGCTACAGGCCCCAGGCGGGACTCGAAACCGCAATCCCTAGCCCCGGCTGCTTCATAGGCTGAAGCTTACAGGCACGAGCCACCGTGCCTGGCCCTTATTTCTCTTTCTTCTGTGCATCCCATTTTAATAGAAAGTGAACAACTTTGCTTGATTTTTCAGTCATCACACCCCTGGATCCTAGCTCAATGATTATATACTTTCTGTGAACACTGAGACAAATTAACACAAACGTTGCTTGCTTGAAATAAAAGATACTTATTCTCTCAAATTTGAAGTTCAGACATTCATATTTCAACAAGAACATATTCCTCTAGGAACTTTTGGGGAGAATAATTTACTTGCCTCATCCAGCTTCCAGTAGATGGTGCACCAATATTTTTCATCCCAATCTCTACATCTGTATATATGTTGATTTTTCTGTCATCCACTCTCCCTCAAGCTCTCTCTTTTTTCTTTTGAGTGAAACTCTACCGGATTTTTGAGATTTTCCATGCTTACTCTGTGTCAAAAAATTAATTGTATTATACTGTCATTTCAAAAAATATTAAAAATAAAATAAGGGGTTATCTTTAGATCTTTGCCTCATGAGTTTCACATTAGGTAGCTCACTGCTTATGAAGCAGCTTCTTTTAGAGCAAGAAACAGCAAGAGAGTCTAAGCAGCAGGATCTGGGAAACTATTTAGAAGGTCATTGAAATAAATATCAAGGCAGACCTGAGATGATTTAGCTTGTACCTATGTGAGAGGGTACATGGGGGCGGGGTGTGTGTCCCAAGATGCACTGCCCCTCACAACTCAGGGCCCTGAGGGAATCAAGCCTCCAATCAAACTCATCAAATTGGGGGGGGGGACTAAATTCTTTCCCCTGATGTCCAGAACTGCTGAAGCTGGAAGATATTCTATGTTCAGAACTTTGGTAGGAACTTCACCCCTGACTTCATAAAGGGGTTACTGGGAAGGGTGTGGAGCTGAGTGGTCATTTTATCCTCAACATCTACAAAGTATTCAATAATATGAAGAAATGAAACACCATATGACCTAGCAATCGCTCTTTTGGGAATATACCCAAAGGAGATCTCAATATTATTCAAAGGGACACCTGTATCAGGATATTTATTGCAGCACTATTTATAACTGCAAGGACATGGAATCAACCCAAATGTCCCAAAATGGACAAATGGATGTAAAAGATGTGGTATATATACACAATGGAATGTTACTCATCAATTAAAAATGACAAACTTGATGAATTTGTGATTACATGATGGACCTAGAAGAAATCTTATTAGCAGAAACAAGTAGAAAGAAAAAGAAACCAAATGGTCTCATTAATATATGGGACATGGGAAAAACAAAGACCAGGAAGAAGAGTCAAAATAAGCTAAAAACCAAACTAAAGCAAACAACCTGGGCGGGGGGGGGGGGGGGGGGGGGGGGGGGGGGGGGGGGGGGGG